>PVKM010024697.1:0-20371 GCA_004027735.1 Carollia perspicillata
TCTTTAAAATTAGCCATAACTGACATAGTAATTTTTTCTGCCATCACTCTTAAAACAATTTTCATTCTATCTAAGTATTATGTATTTTATACCTGGCCAACAATACAAGCTAGGATCTTATTAAAATCATTAAATTTTTTTGATATTTAATTTTGGACTTAGGTTATCAATTTTATTGAACTTTTGATTTCGTAGAAAAATGTCATAAAAATTTACCTTTGTGCTGTAAATGTATATGACTATTGAACACAGCACTTTTTAATATTTTACCATTAAGACATCTTGTCAGTTTTGTTCATAGCAAATTGTAACTGCCACTAACAGCAAAACTTCCTCTGACCCTTTTTGTTTTTCATTACTATTACAGCAGTGCTAGTGCACTCTCCAGTCTATTGGCACCGGTACTGTGCTTTCGCATTTAATTTTAAAGTTCATTTGTACTATTTTTTCATTTTGGAAAATGATTTATTTATAATGAAAATATCTAATCTTTCCATTTAATAATCAGTTACAATTTATTCAGGCATCAGTGTAACTCATGCTGTCTCATAAAATATTTAAAGAGCTAGTTACAATGTTACATCTGTGCAACAAAACACAATTGAACTGAATTGACTGTCAGCACCAGCTAGATTGGTGATATGAATATCTGTAATACTAGAAACAATGCATGCATTGAGTATAGGTACTACAATACGACAATGATATCTCGCCCAGTGCAATAGTTAAAGTGGCATGCAATCCTACCAAAATAGCAATATTTGATGTCAAGTCAAACATATGACTTGGTCTCAATTTTTAACTTAAATTAAAAATAACTAATTTTTAAAATTTAAGTTAATATTTCATTTTCTTAGTTGCCCTAGCCATATGTGAGTTGCTCAGTAGATACATGTGGCTAGTGGCTACTGTATTGGTCAGGTCAGTTCTAGATAGTCCTGTTATAGTCTATAAAATTAGTCACATTAAAACCAAGATCACTGTGATTTTATTAAATTTAGCTTTGAACCCTAGCTCTAGAAACCATATCTCTCTCAACAACCCCATAGACCTAGATCGTCTGTCCACTGATAAACAGCAACCTCTGAGGCAGCAGGAGATGATAGAACAGATACAACTAATGGTGACAAGTTCTGGACCTTTAAAGATAACATCTTAACCTAAGTTAAGTTTTAGCTCCTGAGCCCTAAGGTAGACCTACCCCATGGCTACTTCCCATGAGATCAGAGGGACACTAGAAAAGACCTCAGAGCTCTTTTTAAGACCTACCAATATGATCTACTACCCTTACCTCACCTTGGACCAATCAGCTCCCAGCATGATCCCAACCCCTCTCACTGACAGTGTCTTGTGATTTTGTTGTGTGTATCTGCAACCTAGATGCCACTGGAGGGTTGGTTTTGAGCTAGAGCTTGCCTGCATTTCAGATTGGCCAGTTCTACAAAAGCCCACAATAAATTTTCTTTCTTTACTACAGACTTCTCATGAATTTCAGCCAGAGTACACAGGCAGATGGACTCAAATAATGGGACCCAATATCAATGTCAGTGTAATACAAAAGTTGCTAAAATGTCAAAAATGCCTAAGTCTACTTGTGGAATACATAGGTTCAACTCAACTGTTGTTGCTACTGTCACATCAAAAGAAACAATAAAACACATGGTTTGCTCAAAGTCTTCAAGCAATGTAATATTGTGAATTGCTTTCGTTTTCTATACCTGTGTGTTTTGTACCTATGTTTATCCTGCTATGTTACTTTTGCATCATTAATGTTTTTCATACATTCTAAAATCTTTACTCCACTTCTTTTTGCGCCTTCTCTATTCTGTGAGTTGTAATTTAATATTTTTTTAAAATTTTACTGCTTGTCATCTTTCCTTTTTTTCCCCTTTCTTTGTTTGGAAACTGCAAACATTTAAAGATTAGACTTACATCTATTTAAGTAAAGCATCTTGCATAAAATGCCTCCCCAGAGTGATCAAAAAATATTATGACATGCATCCACAGGAAGCTCTCAATTTCCATCAACAGATTTCTCTTCTGGTCTCCTCTGTTGTTTCAATGTGAATTCTGCATAAGGACCTCACAGAAGGCTACATGGTCAGAAGAGAAATGTATTACTCTCCAGATGAAACACTGCAATGTGTGTGCTGATTATAATTAGCATTCCAGATAAGGGCACTTCAGAATGCCACAAAATATGTTTTTTAAATCTTTTTCAAAATCTTTCATCAGATTTGTGGGGTGGAAACACTACAAACTGTTCAGGTTTTTGCCTTCTTTTCTGTAGATGTGATGCTGATGATTGTAAGTTTGTTAAAATACATCTAAGTAAACCATCTTCTAATTGCAAGGTAATGTAGACATTTTCCCGCATTCAATTTAAGCCATGTCAAAATATCTTTGAAAGTGACAAATAAAAAACACATCAAAACTACGAATTCTTTACTGATTTTTTTCTTCATCCATTTTGTTAAATAAGATAGGAGGAAAGATCCTCAGTCATCGCTGGTAAAAACAATAAATCATTGGAAATGAATGTACAGTATTGATTGCATTTCCATATGATAGTCCAATCAGGTAAATTTCTTATTTACGATTTCCAAGTATTTTGGTTCTCTCTAAGAGATGAGTAATATCCTACAACCTGGTGATTCAGTTTTCTGTTATTTCGAACTCATTATCATGAGAGTTCTTCTATTGTATCTCATCCGCTTCACACCTTGTGTAGGATGCAGACATGTTTATTTCAGGAACACTAATCAATGCTTTGGCCTGGTAGCTCACTTGGTTAGAGTGCCATTCCAGTGCACCAAGGTTGTGGGTTCAGTTCCTTGTCAGGGCAAGAATGAGTCAATGAATGCACAAATAACACATATAAGTGGAGCAACAAATTGATCTCTCTCTCTGCCCAGCCCCCTCTGGTCAAATCTGGTCTTTATACACCCCAACCCCAGCTAAGAAAAAAATTCAAATATTTAAGATTGTTTTAAAAGTGGTTAAAAAAGAGAGCATATGTAACCTGTGAAGCATAAATTATTTTACTATCTGGCCCTCTATGGAAAAGTCTGCCCATCTCTGATTTATGGGGGGAAATCTTTCTAAATCGTCAATAGTATTTTTGGGTATAGTGTATCAGGCCTAGGACTCTTAGCAAATGCATTATCTGATCATGCATTTGGTGAATGAAAAGGTGTGCACAAATTCAGTGACTGAATGTAACCTCACAGGATGATCTGATCTAAGTAATTCCTAACTGGGTAGGCCATGAGGGGTAGTCAAGCTCCAAGCCTCTAACTTCTTTCATTTAAGGAAGCCCTGTCCATTGTTCTTACACAGCTAGGTTAACACCCATTTGAAATGCCAGAGTAATCCTCTTTTTCAGACCACTTGGACAGGTTACCATCCTCAAGGAAGCCTATAATCTTGTTAACTACCTTGCACCTTGCTTTCTCCCACCTTCATGTGTCTTTCTTATGTTCTTTCCCTAAAAAGAAATGGCAAAACTGAGACCTTGCTTCCCAGCACAATGTCAGTTTGTCTCAGATAGACTCTTCCAAGTTTAGACATTCTTAGCTAAGGGTGGAGGAGGGGTTAAATTGGAGGGATAGATGAAAAAGTAAAAAAGATTCATGGTCATGGACAACACAGTGGTGATTATGGGGAGGAGGGGTTATAAGGGGACTAAATAGTCATGAAAAATATATAATACAATTTTTTAAAAAACTTAGACATTCTTACATTGACAATTTCTAACAATTTTTAATTTAAAAACTTTTATATTTTATCTTTGCATTCCCTAAAACTCACTAACTTGCCTTGCATTCATATGTATATGGTCATGTTCTTATTAGTCAATTTTCAAAAAGCTCATGTTCCTTACTCCATTGAAACTGATTTCTGTCAATATTTCAGGTAATTTATTTATTAAATTTAGTAAACTAATATGTGTTTGCTCAAACAGCATTATTATTTGTATACAATTCCTCAGAATATAATTGTAGATATATCTGTTAAAGAATTTCTGTTTGACCACTTCGTCTTAGTGTTTAAAGCATTACTTTCATTTTTTAAACTATCTCTTTAATAGTACCAGTAATCAAGGAGGTTACCTTTTGCTTTTAACTCTTTATCAAAGTGTAGATAAGCTCTGATATGTTATTTTTATTTAAAAGTATTTTATTTATTTATTTTTAGGGAGGGGAAGGGAAAGAGAGAAGAAAGAGGGAGAGAAACATCAATGTGTGGTTGCCTCTCGAGCTCCCTCTGTTGGGGACCTGGCCCGCAACCCAGGCATGTGCCCTAGACTGGGATTGGACCAGCAAACCTCTGGTTTCCAGGCAGACGCTCAATCCACTGAGCCACACCAGTCACAGCCCAGCTCCGATACTTTAAAAAAAATCAGTTTATTCTTTCTTTTTAGAGGGGAAGAGAAGAAGAGTGGGAGAAACATCAATTTGTGGTTGTCTCTCATGCACCCCAAATTGGGACCCAGCCTGCAACCCAGGTATGTGCCCTGACTGGGAATCGAACCAGCCCTTTTGTTCAGCACCCCTTTGATTCACAGGCCCGCGCTCAATCCACCGAGCTATACCAGCCAGGGCAAAATCAATTTGTTCTTGAAGTGTTAACTCATATTCTGAAAGTACACAGTCCACTATTTACCTGACTTGTATTACCATCAGATCTTTAAGAAAATCACACTGAAGAAATATAGACTCGACCTCAAAACCTCTCTTTGGTCTGGCATGTAATGGTATTTTTAAACCAGAAAGACATTTCATATTGAATATATCTCATTTTCATAGATGACTAAAATTTTGCAAAAATTAACTTTTTATTTTTCATCAAGTAAAAAGTATGTATATATATTAAGATTTATTTTAATAATGAAATAAAATGCAACTATATTATTTCTTTCACATAACAGAGAGTGTGCTGATCAATGCTTCTCAAAATCTGTACTCTTTCAGTCTTGTTTCCACTACATTTGTACCTCATAAAGATTCTGAATTGTTATATGTTTCTTTTCCTTTTTTAAGGTAGGTTATTTAAGGATTAAACAACTTGAGTACATAGTGCTAATTACCCCAAATGATCATGCCTGAGATGGGAGTGACTTAGAAAAAATATAACATTTCTATAATCCTTCATATGCAAGCAGAAAACACTGTTAAAGTTTAAATTTCAAGAGTTCAGATTTCACAGGTCTGTGGGGGTGCTAATGATGAATTTTGCATGAGATTATCATTTTTTTCCCATTAAAAAGTAAGACATACTGAATTCTGTGAGAGTAAGTCAGGACTTCAGCCACAGAAGTTTTTCTGAAAACCTTCAGCTCTGTAGAGGTAATTCCAGGAGAGCTTGTCAGTAATGTCAATCTTTCTTCTTCTCTATTCAAATTGACATTTCCCCAGTCCCAGAGAGAAACATAAAAATTCCATTTCAATGTTCATTTCTTCAAGTGTTCACAATGAATTCCCTGAAGATCTCTGATTCTTCATTCATTATTTTTAAAGTTACCACTGAATAGATGTTAGCTCTATGTCAGAATCCTTCCCATGCAATAACCTTATATGAGATAATTATTGATATTTTTATCTTAGAAACAGAAAACTAAGTCTTGAAATGATAGTCTAAAATCATACAACTCTACAGACCTGGTCTTTTATTCCAAGTGCTTCCAACTTAAGTGGCCATGCCATTGTTCACTACTTTATACCAAAATTCATCAATGGGCATGATACTTGGAAAAAAATAATCACAGATTTTATACTCCTGGATCAGTTGGGGACTTCTGAGAAGCAAAGATCAAACTGGATTTGCTATAGAAAAAAAGAGATGGGAGTATGGGGTGAAATGACTGTGAAGAGAAAGGGGCAAGACACGAGGCATCCCTTCTGGTATGATACAAGTTTGACGTCCCTGAAGTAGAGGGCAAAAGAAGGCAGACAGGGTAGTAAGTCTCAGATGACAGCATAGTTCCAAGAAAGGCTCATGGAGGCAAATGGATGAGTGTTTACCTGAGCCAAAATTGCCTCACCTTGCAAGAATGGGCTTGCCAAGCTTAAGTTCCTGCAGGAGAGTAGCTTGAAGAAAGGAGTCCTCAGCTTGAACATGATGGGATGGCAATTGTAGAGACAGCAGCAGTATACCTAAGGGATGCATTCTTATGGCTTCCCAAATCCTAAAGGAATGAAAGATTATATTTCTCAAATAAAAATTCAGGAAGATGTGGCATCTATGAACATGCATGTGAATAATGTACTATTCATTTCCCTCAGTGGTGCCTGTAGATGTGTGGGTGGCAGAGTAGGAGGCAAAGAATGGAGAATAAGAGGGGAATGTTGCTGATGAAGTTATCTCAGAACAGGGGCAAAGTCAAAGTCAAATGCCTATTGGTCAGCTCTATAGGTACTAGTTCTGGACGAAGGAGTTAAAATTTACAATTCAAGGAGTTAGAAGCAAGTGAAAGGGAGCTCTTCATTTAGGAAGTTACAGTAAGTTCAACATGTTTTCTTAAACTACAAGATAGACCTGAGACAGAAAAAGTTTCAAAAACAGTATGAAACAAGGTAAATCTCAGATTTAGGAGCAATGAGTCCACGGGGCATGTGGGGAAACACTGGCAAGCCTGGAATGATTGGGCATAAAAAAAATCAGGTTCTGCAGGCCAATTGCATGTAAAGGGGCAAGAACATAATGAGAAGGGAGACTCAGAGTATTTAAATTCAGATTCACTTTGAGAAAATACGGTATGACTAGTGTATATAACACCTTTAATGTTCGTAACTCAAACTACCCCTTGATAATAGGTGTTGAAAATTTGAGTTTCTTTTCAACATGTGTAATAAGACCTAAATATGATCTCATGATGTGTGTGTATATATACATTCATATATAAATACATATATTCATACACACACATACACATATGTAACTTTTGGTCAGACATAACCCCTCTCCTTCTCTCAGGAGCCTCTTGTCCATCTCACCTTGGTGTCTTCCTGAAGTCACTCATCTCTGCAAGACCTCTGGTCCCCTGATCTCACCCTTCACCCAGTGTTCCTGGACAGGGATTCACTATTCACCAAGGTTGGAGAGATGAACAGTGTTTCTTGTTGGTATTTTTCCCAGGGGATTATATTATGTTAGGCTGTTTTTGAAGTCTCAAAACATTGTTTTAAGATTCCAAAAGACAGATTTTAAAAAACAAATTAGCTGTGATTATTTATCCAATGTGAATCATGTTAAGAGTAAATTGTGACTCTAGAAACCAATGTTTATTTCTGCTATCATCTTGCCTCAAGTATTTTACCAGGGAAAAAGTTAACTTGTAAATGAAGTTTTGAGCCATAAATACTTAAAAAAAGATAAACACACCAAAATTTAATAATAAAAAGATAAGTCAGATAAGGAAATGCTGCCGTTACAGATACATGCTTTATCTGATGTTCGACCTAGTTCTTAGTTTGAAAGTCACTCAGTCTGCTTACTTGTCTCCACAGGGTTTTGATGTGCACTGATTCGCAGTTGCATACTCTCATTTGCATTTCTCTATGTCCAGAATAGAGTTTAGCTAATCTTTTACTGTTACAGTTATTTTCTTCTCTTCAACAATTGTCTAAATGTCAGGTATCATAAAAGTGTTTTCCACAAAATTAAAGTTAGAAGTTCTAAATCCTAGGGGAAAGTTATTAAAAGACTTTAGGATGTGATTTATCTTCATTATCCTCTAAGTTCCTTTCCATTTCTAACTGTTGGCCACAGTATAAAGGAGTAAGGAGGCATATTAAGCCTTTTCCTCTTTTTATAGCTTCCCCCTCCCCTGCCCAGTCCATTATTTAACTTAGCATGCCAGGGGTTCTCCCCCAAAAGTTTCCCTTTTCAGTTTCAATTTGGAAAATGAGGGAAAAATCAGGCTTAACAACATGTATTTCTTAAATGTCGTCTTTATATAGTAACAACGATATATGCCATTTCTTCACACTGTAAATTAACTGTAAATGTGAGCAAAGAGGACAAATTACATTGAAAATTAGAGTTTTTTCTGCATTTGAGTAATTTATAAAATTTCCCTGCCACTGAATATAAAGTCAGGTGTATTTTGCTGACTGATTAATCTAAATTCCACTTCTGCCTCAATCAGATTTCCTGAATAAATGATATACTGTCCAAGATATATTGCATGTATAGATGTAAGATTTATAAATTTTAGTCTTAAATTTGCCTTGTTTTGAGGGCCTAATTTAACCGTTTCTCATGTTCTTTTTTGGAGCCGTATCTTCTTTCTTCTATTAGTTGTTATTTTTCACCAGTTACACCATGTTTAAAACACACAAGTCTTAGTAATGAACTTAGTTCACTAATGCATTCTATTTTGATTTTTTCTTATCTGAAGTAATAAGGATAAGCTAAATGTTAATATCCTAGTATAACAACAAGTTATATTATTCCAACAGATGTATAAATGAATGTTACCTTCAAAATTTTAATATGGACGTATATAGGACAGACAGCCCACAGCTGCGTGAGCCAGTCAGTGGAGAAGAATATGCCACTCTGGTTTCTACCATAGGGTGCATTTTTTAGTTGCATACTCATCTGCCAAATCTTGTAACTCTGGGTTATGATAACACTTTTGGTTTAGGTTAGTCGCACAATTTAACACCTACATATAACCTGTGCTTTCATTCCCTTGCTGAAAGTCTCTACTGAGCAGCATAGATGCATTTAGAAAGTGCAAAGAAGTCTGTGGACAGTCTTCTTCAGTTATTTTAATTTGAGCTCACACACATGCAACCTATTTTATTTATGATGCAAAAACATTATAATAAATTATTATAAATATTAAAAGAGATGTTGCAAAATGTATTATACACACACACATATATATATAAATGGATAAATGGATGAAGTGCCAAGTATATATATATATAATTTCTAAAATGGAGGCTCATACACATAAAACCTTTTGGCAATTCTAAAAATATCAAGGACTCCTTAGCTATAAAAAAATAATGTATGGTACATGGAATACACTCATTTGATTCATTGCTTTTCAGGGGACCGTTCCTGTATTGACCCCTGAATAAATTAGCTAGTGGCCTAAAAGCTATACTTGAACTGTCCTTTCCTTAGCCTAAGTATATATTTAATTACTATAGAAATTATTAGACACCACATTACCTAGGTGTAGGGCCTTCTACAGGTTGATGTTATATGAATAAATGATGCATTCATATACTCTGAAATAAACTTATTTTTAAATGTATTCTCTTTTTAAAGGAAGTATTAAAATTTGCTATCTTTTTTGAAAAATTCTTACCTTTTTTATCTTCATACAAGTTACTGTTATTAAATTCATAGTCTTACATATTACATTTTAACTGTTTCAGTAAATTATCTGTTCTTGCTTTTTTGATTCCACAAATAATGTAGAGTAGGTGATCTACAGTAAGTTTAATAAGATTTCATATCAAAAACTAATCATTTTTCCACTTTAAGCTCCAGTATACGAAGAGCTTAGAGGTTGTCATCCCTATCTTTAAAGCAGCAACGAGCTAGCTGGACAGATAATCAATAATTCTTCTTGTACCCATTAGAGAACTGAGGTTGCAGGGCAAACCACTATGCTGAATTCTGGAGAGGCAGATCCATCCATGGAGATCAGATTAAGGATTGTAATGCCTTCCCCATATCTTATTACCACATTAATAAGACTTTAGTATAATCATACTGGGTTACATCTGAAAGGAATGCAAGATAAGGAGTCTCTCTGAGGAGGAGGACTTTGGGGAAACCCAAAGTCAGCAGGGTAGACAAGAAAAGGAACATTAAAGGAATGTGAATTCTTTGTCACCTGCAACTATAGCAAACATTAAACACACCCAACTGCTGGCCAGGTTAACATGAAATCTCACAATAAAGGTCTAAATACCTCAGTTCCTATTACCAGATACAAGAAGTCCAGCTTTGTACAAAATACATATAAGGAATGTCAAAAAGGCAATAAAATCCAAAGTCTGAAAAGTAAAAGGAATTATCATAAGCAAACCCAGATATAACACACATGGGAATTATATCACAGGGGATTTAAAATAACTATGGTTAATATGTAAGGGGCTCTATTGGAAAAAGTAAATCATGTAAGAATAAATGAGTATTATAAGAAGGGGTTTGGTCATTCTAGGGAAAGAATAAAAAGGAAATAATAGAAATCAAAAACATTGTAAGAAAAAAGAATTCCTTTGATTCACTCATCAGTACATGACATGACTAAGGAAAGAATCAGTAAGCTTGAAAACTGGTTAATTGAAATGAAAACAAAGATAAAAAATAGGGTAAAAAAACTGAAGGAAATTTCAAAATGTACAATGCACAAAATTTGGAGAGCAAACATAAGAGGGAACAAAGTGAAACAATAATTTTAAATAATTAATAGCTGCACATTTTAAAAAAAAATAATAGTAGACACCAAACTACAGATTTAAGAGGCTAAAAGATTAACAAGCAGGAAAATGCCAAAACAGACAACAACAACATATCTAGGTATATCATATTCAAACTGCAGAACACTAAAGACAAAGAAAAGTTTTTTAAAAAGGCGGGGGGAAAAGCACCTTAATTTTAAAAGAACAAGAATAAGATTTATACATACTTTCTTGTCAGATTCTATGCAAGCAAAAAAGAGAATATAGTAAGTAAAATTTGGGGAAAAAACAAGAAAACATCAACTATAAATTTTGTAGCTAGTGAAATTGTATTTCAAATGCAGAGTCATAAATCCACTCCAAAAAGATAAAAACAAAATGAATGCTTAGGGAATTCATTGCTCACCTTTTAACATTCTTGGAGACCTGTCTCCAAGAATGTTAAAAGAAGAATAACTAAAAAGTGGCCAGAAACTTGGAGCTACATAAAGAAAGAAAGGGCATCAAATAAAAAGTAAATGAAGGTAAAATGAAATCCTTTATTTTCCTTATTCTTAATTGATATAAAAATAATTGCGTTTAAAGCAATGACAGAATAGTAGCAACATATTGTTGATTGTAACATATGTAGAAGTGAAATGAAAGACGTCAGTGTCACAACGGGTAGGGGGCAGGAAGTGGGAACATCCTAAGGTACTGACTTGCCTAAGAAGTGGTATAGTGCCACCTGAAAGTGGACTTAGATTTACTAAAAATGTATATTTAAGTATACAAGGAATGTTTCAGAAACTGTCACAACCAAGAAGAGTCCAAGTTAAAAAAACCACCTGAAAGTAAGACATTATCTTAAATGAGATCTTGAAACAGAAAATGGGCATTCGGTGAAAACTAAGAAAATCTAATAAAGTGTAGTCTTATGTTAATAATAATGTATAAGCATTTTCCATTATCTTTTATAAATATATCACATTTGTAAGATGCTTCTATTGTAGTCTACTGTTTGTAAGGTTTATGGAAAATCTCAAAGTTTTTTGTAACTTTTCTAGAAGTCCTAAAAGATTTTAAAATAAAATGTTTATCAAAAGATACAATATGTAAAATGT
This sequence comes from Carollia perspicillata, assembly GCA_004027735.1. Classification (NCBI taxonomy): domain Eukaryota; kingdom Metazoa; phylum Chordata; class Mammalia; order Chiroptera; family Phyllostomidae; genus Carollia; species Carollia perspicillata. Next base: position 11,537 of record PVKM010024697.1, read on the forward strand.
TCTTGACATTCATATGATTAAAAACAAATTTAAACAAATTTCACAATAAGATTATATGTAATATTCAACAAATTAATGACTCACTATCAAATCTCTCTCTCATGTTGTAAAAAAAGACCAAGTGAAAATATATAATTAAAGTAATTAAAAAGTTAATCTTAATAATCAAAAGATCATGTACGAGAGACTTCCCATCAAGATGGTGGCATAGGCAGATATGGCTCACCTCTTCACATGGCCACATTGAAATTAGAAGGAAAATATAAAACAACCATCACTCAGAACCATCAGAAATTGAGTTGAATGGAAGCCTGACAACTATGCAATTAGAGAAACATTTGTCCATACTGGTAGGAGGGGCACAGTGGCAAAATAGGCTGGTCCCACACCCCTGTACGGTGGATAACATTTTGGGAAGGATATCTTGGGAGACAGGAGTCCCAGCCCAACAACACACCCCACAACCCAGGGTTCCAGCACCAAGAAGGTAAGTCCCCAAAACTTCTGACTGCAAAAACCAGGGAGGATTGAATTGGTGGAAGAAAATTCTGAATCCCCAAGAAGTTCCTCTTAAAGAACCCACACACAGACTCACCTACTCAGTCTCACTGCCTCTCAGCTCCAGCACTGGGGTAGAAGTTTGAAAGGCACCAGCGTATAAAGGGAGGAACTGAAGTATCTGGCATCAAGGCAACCAGAGCCCACTGTCCCTTTTCCAAACACTCCCTCCACAGAGCCAAGGAGTTGGTGCCATATCTGAGATTTCATCAACCTGGCTAACACCGTTTGATCCACATCAGAGATCCACAGAGACTCAGTCCCACCCATCTTACAGGCTCACCCAAGCTGCTTTTCCATATGAGTGGCTAGTTTTGGCTCATGCTTCACAACTTCCTAAATCCTCTCAAACAACCACAACCGGTCTCAGTGAGCCCCAGGCCAGGCCCTAGCAACAGCTGACAGCTTTGCTTTTCCTGGGAATTTCCAAGTCTAGCACAAGTAGCAGCCATCTCAAATTGCTTTATAGCTCAGGTATGTTTGCCACAGGCAAAACATGGGTGGGAGCTGACATTGGCCTGTACTACCTGGGAAACCCCAGAGCCAACAAACCTAGTAGACAGCTACAGACCACATCAGCGTATCACCATCCTGCCCCTGCATAGTTAGTCTTCCACAGAGGGCAGAGGCTGGTGGTAAGTGTCCACTGCCAATACTTGAAGCTGACTGGCCTGGGTAAATCCCACCCATTGATCTGCCAATAGTAACCAAGGCTCAGCTACAAGAGGAGGGTGTACTTAGCCCACACAAAGAGTTTACCTCGAGTACCCAGCTTGGGTGATAGGAGAGGCTGTGCCACTGGACCCTATAGGACACCTACTACATTAGACCACACTACCAAGGCAGGGAGTCAAAGCATCTCTACCTAATACATAGAAACAAACACAGGGAGACTGACAAAATGAGAAGACAAAGAAACATGGCCCAAATGAAAGAACAGATCAAAACTCCAGAAAAAGAGCTAAACAAAATGGAGATAACCAATCTGTCAGATGCAGGTTCAAAACACTGGTTGTAAGGATGGTCAAGGAACTTAGTGAGGACCTCAACAGCATAAAAAAGATCCAGTCAGAAATGAAGGTTATACTAATTGAAATAAAGAACAATTTAAAGGGAAACAATAGTAGAGTGGAAGAAGCTGAAAACTATCTATGATTTAGAATGTAAGGAAACACAAAACAACCAATCAGAACAATGAGAAGAAAAAAGAATTAAAAAAATGAGGATAGTGTTAGCAACCTCTGGGACAATTCCAAAAGGTTCAATATTCACATCAGAAGGGTGCCAGAAGGAGAAGAGCAAGAGCAAGAAATTGGAAATCTATTAGGAAAAAATAGTGAACGGAAACTTTCTTAAATTGGTGAAAGAAATAGACATACTAGTCCAGGAAGCACAGAGAGTCCCAAACAGATGGATGCAAAGGGTCTCATTCCAAGACAAATCATAATTAAAATGCTAAAGATCAAATCTGAAGACAGAATTTTAAAAGCAGCAAGAGAAAAGAAGTTAATTACCTACAGGGGAGTTCCCATAGGACTATCAGCTGATTTCTCAATAGAAACTTTGCAGGATTGGGGGGATTGGAAAGAAACATTCAAAGTCATGAAAAGCTGAGACCTATAGTCAAGATTGTTCTACCCAGTGAAGCTATCATTTGGAATTGAAGGGAAGATAAAGAACTTCCCAGAGAAGAAAAGACTAAAGGAGTGTATCATCAACAAACCATTATTGCATGAAATGTTAAAGGGACTTATTTAAGAAAAAGTAGAAGATCAAAACTATGAACAATAAAATGGCCAAAAAACACACATCTTTCAACAATTGAACCTAAAAAACAAACTAAGCGAACAAGAAGAACAAAGACAGAATCATGGATACAGAGAATGTTTTGATGGCTGCCGAATGGGAGGGGGCTTATAAAGGAATGTGTGAAGAGGTGAGGGATTTAAGAAGTACAATAGGTAGTTACACAACAGCCACAGTGATGTAAAGTACAGTATAGAAAATAGAGTAGCAAAGAACTTATAGACATGACCTATGGACATGAACAATGGGGAGGGGTATTGCCTGAGGGAGTAGGGGGTGCTGGCTGGAGGGTGTCAAAGGGGAAAAATCAGGGCAACTGTAACAGCATAATCAATAAAATATAATTTTAAAAAAATTTGAAAAAGAACATACAGGAAAAGAAATGTTATTTTGTTATTAAACTGAGTGTATCTCAAAAAGCTTTATAAATCTTTAGAATGCAAAACTATTTATTATTTTAAATAAATTATACATAATTTTGTGTAAGATTCTATAGGAGTTTCATAGAAATGTAAGAAGCAGTTCAAAATATATTGGGCCAATATTCAAAATCCAGGTTAGCATACAAAAATACCAAAAAATTAAAAAAAATGATTGTTATAAAAACTTCTCTTCAATCATCTGCCTAAATTCTTCTTCTGAGGATTCATGGGGTGGGCTAATGTAGATTTACAATTATAATACAAATAAATACACTCATTAATAATTACTAATACGAGAATAAACTCTGTTAACGTGTACTCACAACTGTAAACCCACTTTTGTCAGTCACTGCATATATTCATATATATTTAAAATATTCAAAGTAATGAGATAAAGTTAAAAATATATATATACTGTTCTGTTTTGGGGCTATATACTCGTCTGTGGAGAAGTAAGAAAGCATTAATTTTTACTTCCCTCACATACTTATAATTTTTTTCTTGTTATATGCAGCTAACTTGGTTAAAATGGTAAAATCCAAGTGAAGCCAATCCAAAAGTTTTCTCATTTGAATGATTTAAAAATATATTTAAATGGGTCATTTTTCACTTCAGATTAATGTTCAATGTTTCTTGCATTGCTAGCACATTTGAAAAATGTACACTAAAATGGCCAATTCTAGGTTGATTTCTGAGAGCTAAAAATAACCTTTAGCATCAGTTATCTGATGCATCCTTAAAATCCCTAGCTTTAAAAATGCCAAATTGACAGGTCACTTCAGATGCCCCCAGATAAGGGTAGATAACCGTACAAAGTTAAAAAAAAAACCAACATACTTAAAGACTAGAACCACATACGAGAAATTCTGCCTCTTTTTTTTTGGGGGGGGGGTATTTATTTTAATCTGAATTATTCTTGAAAGAAGATTTGAGAGTTTTTATCACACAGTCAGATTTTACCCTGTGTTTATTATATCTCTATTACTATTTTGTCTTTTATCCCCATTACTCTTTAACTTTAAAAAAAGTTCTTAATGTTCCTGGAATCATTTCCTCAGGAAAGCAGCAAAGTCCTGTAGATTGTTAGGGCCACAGATATGAAAAGAGTAAATCCTAGCTTTTTAAAAAAAAATTGTATTTATTTTTTAGAGAGAGGGGAAAAGAGAGAGAAAAAAAGGGAGAGAAACATCTATCTGTGAGAGAAACATCGATCAGTTGCCTCTCACCCTTGCCCAACAGGGAAGCGGGCCCACAACACAGGTAGGTACCAGACCTGATGGGAAATCCAACTGGTGATCTTTTGGTTCAGAGGCCAGCACTCAACCCACTGAGGCACACCATCTAGGGCTATTTTTATTTTTCAAATGGTCATTTTGTTCCCACAGCAGTCTAAACATGTGTGTATCATTTCCTTTTAGAAAATTGTGCATCCCTTGTATACAGGGAATTTAAAAACCACTTTTTATGATATATTAGGCTCACATATGTGCTTTTTTTTGGGGGGTGGGGGTCATATAAGTGTTTGTTTGTTTTAGTTGCCAAAATTAAAAATCAGAATGCTTCCCATAAAAATCTCAATGTCCAGTTTCTTTGGAAGGACAGAATCCTGGTCATTGGTCAATAGCGCTTTCTGAAACAGAGCTTCCTGGTTCTAGTTCCATTTTATTAACTGTTTGGGCCATTTGGAAACTAGCTCTTAGAGAGAGTTCTGTGGAATTAATGGACAATATTGATTTTCTGTAATATTAAGTGAAAAAGTTTATAGCTTTCATATCCATAGCCTTAGAGAAGAATGGCACAAGTATAAATCTATTGCTCATATTAAAAGTCAAGTATATTTACACGTACACATTTATTTTATCTTTTCCTTTCATTCTTTCATCCCCATAACTTTCTTTCAATTCTAAAAATACTCCTTTAACAAATAGAAAAGCATTTATAAGACTTGACTCACAAAATTGTTATCTGCTTTTAATTTATTTCCTGCCACACGGAAAACATAATTTAATCTAACATTTAATGAGTTTTCTATATTGAATTTCACTCTTGTTTGAACTATGGTTATGTCGACACTTTTACACGAAAAGTATCACGTGGTTTTAAGATTCTATTCTAGAATCACAGGTAACCTATTATTTGTCATGTGTGACTTTTAAAATAATGTTAACAGTAATTAGTGAAGCATCAAAAATAGACACAATATAAATGATACTTTAGTTCACAGGCCTAAAATATGTAGTTTTTAAAATTTAGTTATAAAAATATGGTTATTAAAGTCATATCCATTAATCCATATTTCACTTCTCTTTACTTCTCATTATTGCCTAGCTTTCCCTTGCATTTCATTTACACAGTTTGAAGTCTGGGCACCAGATTCAGCCTATTTGCCTCATAAAAAAGAGAGATGTTTCCCTATGTCTGTGCACTTGTTCTAATTTAACAAATTGTCAGTGAGAATTTGTCAAAAAAGTTTATTCTTCACTAAAATTTTAAATTTATATTGAATAAGCCCGTGGACTCATGTTCCAATTGACACTGAAATTGTTTTTCTTTAAATGTGCTCAGAAATCTAGTATCGATATTCCCAAAATAGATGTATCCAAAATTAGTGTCTAACTGATCAAATTAACTCTTAGAATATGCTATTTAATTGCAATGATTCAACATATGTAATAGAATTGTTATAACTGATATGTGTTCCTGTTATCCCAAATGTCTAATTTAATTTGACTATGGAAAACAGTATTTTATGGAAATCATATGTAAAGTTCATTTAAAAAAAGGGACAAAAAGGTCTGTAACGAAAGATTTAAACACAAAATGATCATCGTTCCTTCTTCCCCTCCACACTGTTCCCTTAGTCAGGGGTCCAAGCAGGTTGTATACAGCCAGTACAATTTGAAAAATTCAACTTCAAAGGAAACATTAAGCTAAATGGCAGTGCTTCCTTGCCAAAATAGAGACTATTTTATCAATGAATGTGTAATAAATAGGTTATTAATTTCAACATTGCTTACCAGTAATAGAAAAATTTTATACTGTGGGGACATTGACAACACTTGAGAAAGTGCCTCAATCATAATAAAATTAACAATAGCTTCTGGTCTTTTTAAAATAGATTTTCATTATTTGCAAATCATTTTTCTATCACCTGTGTAATCCCCACAACTAAATAATATATGCACACACAGAGAAAGAGAAGATTGCAAATATATTTAAATGGTTATACCATGTGCTTAATGTCTAATTAAAGTTAGAAAAATGTGCTAGTTTGTTTTTTAATTTTGTAAGTTTGTTTTTCAATTAAAGTTATTTTTTCATCACCTGCATTTGCCAAATAGTTTTCCTGAATTCTGGGAGGCAGAAAAATGAATTTAGTCCCCGACTCTGTCCTCAGTGAGGTGACAACTTCTTAGAAAGGACTGATTTTTTTTTAACTGTAACACAGTGGGAATGGGATATGCACCATATAAAATTATGTGCGAAGGCATGGAGTGCTGGGAAATCAACTGTGGAGGGGTGGCAGGAGAGCCCTGAGATGCCAATTTCTATGGTATGAATATTCCCACCACAGCTGATTTCAACCTCCTAGCAGTTTAAAAATCAGCTTGAAAATTTCTGAATATTTAATAATCAGCTCTCACACGTGCTATGAAATAGCTTAAATTCAGCACTGAAAGTTTGGTGGAAGCACAAGGAAGGCAGCAATGAATCCTGCCTGGAATGGGGATGGTAAAGTTTTCAGAGCAGGGACGATTTGAGGTCATCCTTGAGGATGAGCACAATTGTAGGCCAGAGAACAGGAAGAAGAGGGGTCAGTGTGGAGGGCATGTTATCTGCAAATTACGAATGCTGAGCATTCATGGTGTGCTGGGGCTCTGGAAGCTGCTACACTGGAGACAGATTGTTAAAAACCTTAAATGCTGCACAAGGAATTTTGATTCCTTTAGAAGGAAAAAAATGGAAGTCTCCAGAGGGGTTCACACAACTTATCTGAGGAACAATTAACAAAATAGCTCACACATGGGTGGATTTTGCTGCATGTCCAGACCTTCTACAAACACGGCAACTTAGTTGTTTTCAATAGGAGTTTAATTCTCTGACTGTCATCTTTTCTCTGATGTTCTCCCCTACACTTACCCTGACAAAGCAACATAATGCATAAAATATATAGTGGGAGATTTAAGAGAATAAAATCAGTTCTTAAACAGCACATTAATAGTGGAAAGTTAAGCAATGAATGCAAAATTTTACCAATTTAGAAAGTTATTTTAAAATTTCTTGTTATATAATATTTCTTTAGGCTGAAAGAATCACCTAAGGGGTTTTCAATTGTAGCAATTACCTAAGGTAGATGGCATTTACTGTTCCAAGTTTTATCATATTTGTAAATAATACAGAGTTTTAAAGTATTCACATTACTTCAGTGAAGCCAGTCTTCCTTGCTTGGTATTTTATCTGCATGCCATGTTTGAAAAGTATATGGGCAAACTTTATCTGTATTTGAATATGATGTATCTGTCCTTCCTGAGGCAAAATTATAAGGATGGAGAGAAAATATTCAGATCTGAAATCAAAGTGAATTTTTTAGCTGGTTTCATAGTTAGACATATATTAAGTTTTGAATTTAGTGATTTTGTATAATATATATTTTTTCCATCTGGAAAAAGGACGACTTCATTACCCATGATAACAAAACCATCTGCATTTTAATAACAATTTCATTGAGCAAATGCTTTTCTTCTTATTATTAATCTGTTGGCAAAAATAAAAACAGATTGCTAGAAAGATTTATAAATAAAACTTCAGTGTAGAAACAATTTTACTCATAATGTTTACATTCCTATTAAAGAGTTTTTAAAGGAGGGTCAGGCACTCAGAATTTTTATGGCTGGACAAACCATCTTTGTGGTTGAATGTTTTATGGGATGCCACTAACAATATTATGCCTTGTTTCATTTAAGCAAGATTTCAGGAAGTTTATTTTTAAACTTTCACAATTAAAGTTTTAATAAGTTTGACAAAAAAAGGTATAATTAGGATCAAATAAATGCCATTTGATTGTCAAGAAAATTTTTTCCCTATATTGTGGTCCTTCCAAATACTGTTTTCCCAATAACCCACCAGCCCCCTTTTTACCTTGGTGGTTGGCAAGCCAAAAGATTTATAATCCATCTCTAAATCCATATCCTGTAAGTTTGGGGAATTTTCATTTTCTATAAGTTTATTTATACTTTTATCTTGTCCATTTGGAACTAATTTGAAGTTTAATGGCCATAACGGTGAGGACAACAGAGTTGCCAAAACTGTATCAGGGTAAATATAATTATGAAACTACAGTCATATAGTTCCCATAGAGGCAATAGTAACAGCTCTCCCAGTAAACCATTCTTTAGCTCATTTTAATTTCAATAAGCACAAATGCATCCAAACTTACCGAACTCACAAAACGCATGATTGGAAAGTTCTATAAACCAATCAGATAACTTCCAAAAACATTGGATCTTAGTCATAATGTTATCTTAGCAAACTGTTGATGAAATGCTTTTAATACTGCCAAAACCTAAAACAAATTTTATGACATAATTACAAAGATTTATATACAACTATCTTCAACTAAGGGATTCAGTTCAAGAACTTTAATGCATTAGAAAGTTAAACATGAATCATTTTTGCTCCTATTTTACCTGTTTTGGAGTTTCATACTGTGAAATATCTTCCAAATGACTCTTAGTTTTTTCCTCCCTAAGTAATCAAAACTTTCTAATTTTATCTGGTTATTATTTAAAGACGAAGGCGTTTGTTTCTAGACATCCCGTGTGAACATTTACCTCCTAAGATATCCTCCTTGTTTAAAGTGAGGTGTCACTGATTTGGGACACCGAAGTCCCTTTGAGCCCAGAGCTCAGTGTTTAAAATTGTTACTTTTTGAGCACGGAGTTAGGTTTCATCTTCTACTCTCATTGCAGCTTTAAATTTGGCGGTCATTGACAACTTTTATTTAAATAAACACTTTAATAAAAGAAATGTACTAAAGGTAATGTTGGTA
>PVKM010024698.1:0-20362 GCA_004027735.1 Carollia perspicillata
GAAGAACAAACTGACAATAACCAGAGGGGAGGGGGGAGAGGGCTAATGGAGGGGAAAGGAGGAAGGGTTGTCAGGAACATGAATAAAGGACACATGGACAAAACCGAAGGGTGGTAGGATCACGGGTGGGAAGTGACAATGGCGGGGCTGGGCGGGGGAGTGATGCAGGGAAAATGGAGACAAGTGTACTTGAACAACAATTTTTAAAATGTGGAAAAAAAGGAAAATAAACAAACAAAAATCTCATAGGTATAGAAAACAGATTGGTGGTTACCAGAGGCAGGAGGTTAGGGGATGGAGTATGGACAAAACAGGTGAAGGTGGTCAAAAGGCACAAACTTCCAGTTATAAAATAAATAAGTCATGAAGATGAAATGCACAGCATGTGATTATAGTTAATAATACTGTACTGTATATCAAAAGTTGTTGAGAGTAAATCTTCAAAGTTCTTATCACAAGAAAAATTATTTTTTGTAATCGTGTGTGGTAGTGATGTTAACTAACATCGTGGTGATCATTTCACAACACACACATATGTCAAATCAATATGTGACATACCTAACACTGATATAATGTTGTAAGTCAATAACATGTCAATAAAAGTGCTTGGGTTTTTCTTTTAATTTTTTAAAGGAAGGGAATGAGGGAGACAGGTCTGTCTCTATCTCAATCACCAAGACCAGACCTTAACTTCAAAACTGAGGATGATATTACATTAATTCTTAAGTTTTTGCATAATAAAATACAGTACCAAATTAATAAGTGCAGATATGACAGAAAATGTCATCTGGGTCAAGTTTTATCCTTCTCACCCCAAAATCTGCAGTCAAAAGTACTAATTACAACACACTGACCATATAGGATTGGCTCTATTTTGATTGCTAAGCAAAAGAAGAATTCTAATGAAACACACCAAAATGAAATAACAAAAAAAAAAATCAGTACACCAGAAAAATCCAAATTTCCCTGATTTTGCCTAAGACCCACTAGAAAGCAGCACTAAAGCAGAAGTCAAAAGCCCTGGTTTTAGTTGCACTCCAGCCATGAAAAACCACTGAACTACTACACTACGCAGATTTCCTCATTTAGTAAAGAAAAATCTCACCTACCCCACCTACTTCCAGAACTGTTGTGATGATAAAATGAAACAGCATATGCAAGAAATATAAATAACTACATTTGTGAAGAACTTCAGCTATACTCATATACACACAGAACATCACAAATATAAGGCAATAACCCATTAATCATTATTTTATAGTACAGATGTATTACTTTAATTAATCCATACACTATTCTGTGCTTAACAACATTTTATTATAATACAACTTCATTATTTCAATTATTATCGGAACTTCAATGAAAATATTTAGTTTAAATGACAATATAGTTAAATCTTGATTATTCAATCGGTTAAGATTTCTACAGTGTACCGAAGGTTGTTTACCCAAGGAAAAATAGCAATTAAATTCAAACTGGATAAAATATATTTCTTAGCTACTCGTTTAAAGATGCGGTAGAAAAGAGAAACTTAAGTAAATCATAGATTTAAGATTATTATTATTTATATTTCATTTGGCAGAGTTCAGAGAATTTACTTTTTCTTAGTAAAGGTTTCAGGTAGTCAATATTTTTTCTTCTTATATGTCTGAAATCTCCCCTACTAAATACACAACTCTAATTCTTATTAAATGGTGTTTTCAAGGTAAAACAAAACTATTCAACTGTACTTCTTCTTCCTAAGATATTCAAAACTTTCAACCTGATTTTCAAAGGGAACGTGAGTGTAAAGATTTTCCTTCCATTTTCAGCAGAGGTTTGATCTCCTGTTCCACAAATAAAATAAAGTAGCTGCAGAGCAATAGCTGTTAGATAAAATCATCATGTCAAAAAACGTGACAGCAGTCACAAGCACTGGAAAAGCACTTGAAGTGGGACCCTACTTGCTCTTACTCTAGAAATAAACACATAATCCATGCTGCTTTCTTAATCACTTCAATCTAAATATTGAACAGCTTGGCCTCCAATTGTATTTTACCAGCAAACAGAAGGAACCAGGCCAGCCATTCTGAAATTAATCAGTGTAGGCATTATCCATTTCAGAGACTTGGGTCTCTCTATGACTGAGACAAGTCTTAAAGTTAATGTAAATCTAAATCTACAATAAAGAAACTTTGCCTCTCGGTAACTTTCCTACATCAAGACTGAGAAAAATCACCTAGAAACAAGTATTTCAGAGTAGACAATAATATAAATGTTTACATTTAGCCTAAGGCTGGAAGTAGGGAGCAGAACTGGGATGACCTTTGAAAATCCTTTCAATACCTCCTGCAGGGCTTTTCCAGAATCCATCCCCTCCCAGCTCTTCCCTCAGTCTCTTTCAGTTCACCCCACTGCCTTCAAGAAACTGCAGTGAGCAAGCCATGAAATAACTGGAGGAAAGGAGATGAAACAAACTATTTCACTAACTTTGTGCCTTGACCTGGATCTCTGGTTTAAAAATTTCTGACAATCAATAAAATTTAGCTAAGGGAAGTTAAAAAAAAACAACTTTAAATTGAAGCTTCTGGGTGCCCATCCTTGATCCCATTCCCCTTCTTCTTTCTCAGAGAAAACCACTCTGCTGACAGGTGTGTCTATCATTCCCATCAATGACTACTTAAACATCATCTCTACACGATTGACTGTTATTGTTGAATTAAACTCCATAAGCCCATAGGCTATGTCTGATACTGTCCTGTGTGGCATGCAACAAAGTAATTGGTATACTGTAATCATGTAAATGCTGCAAACACCCCTAAAGAAAATTAATAAATATTTAGTAAAACTAATTAAACAGAACCATACACTATAATGAGGAAAACCAAACAAATGTCTCCCCTGTATTTACAAACCTCAGCGAAGTATCTATTACGTAAATTGTTCCAAAAATTCAAATTATTGAAAAACTGGATTTTTAAGCTCTTTAAAGACTGAACAAAATTTAAAATACCAAACAAAATTTAGGTTAGAAAAGTACATCTTTCATCCAAATAATTCCCTATAAAACCAACAATTATAATTTATTCTGATTTCTTTTTCACCACATTAGAAATTATTTTTCTATATTCCCTAGGTAGCAACAAATAACACCATGCATGAAGACTGATATAATTACATGCCAAAAAAGACAGACCAGCACCCTCACACTCCAAACTCCCCTCTGTGGCTTCTTCATGTCCCATATGTTGCCAATAAAACTGCTTAAATCATACCTTTGAGACGGTTTTACTGACATGGTATCAGGCCTCTTGATTCTTCACAAGGTAAACTGCAGCACCAGAACTGTTACAAATGCAAATTTTAATACTGAAATAAATAGAAATCTACATTCCACATATGTATGCCTCTGTGTGTGTGTATGTGTACATAGATACATGTATATTTTTGAGCACAGAAACTTGCACTGACATCACAACTCCAATATTAGATTTTTAAGCTCTTAAATGCCTTATCGATATAGACATGTAGGAAGTTCCAACATCAGACAATAGTATGACATTCAAGAAACCATAAGCCTAGCATCATCCTCACATCTTTATTATGATTTATTCAAATATCTGACTGTTACAAAATAACAGCAGCCAAAAGTCTTAGTAACAGTTATGGTAATAAAAAGAAAAGGAAATCAATGGAAATTGAAGTAACAATTAGAAATTTTACAAACCTGCTATACTGACAAACCGCTATTCATGGGCCTGACTTTCTACTTCAGGAGGCTAAAACGCTTTCATTGAATTATAGTTACTGTAAATTCATCATATGTAAAGTGTTCTTGTAAAACAGGAATGCTGAAATTAAATGATTAAGAAAAGTTTTTTTTAAGCTTAAAAAGAAAAGCCTATAAGCACTGCTATTACAGAAAAATGATCAATTAGATCAAGATAAATGCATCTCAGTTTTTTCAAGGAAACTTCTCCTGGGGACCCCTCCCTAAAATGTTATTTCAACATAACCTCAATTAGTAAATCCTCTGGAGACAAGACTCTTTTTAATAAGTCAGCCCAAGAACAAAAGGAATATGAAGAATTCAAGTCTCCTTTAAACGGCCTTTGGCAGCAAGTAGGAAAGAGGAAACAGAGATGCTGGTTCAAGCACAAATATTTTGTTTTTGAAAAGGCTATGGCAGATATAGCAGGTTCAGTCTCCACACTCACAGGACTCCATTCTAGTACGTCTTAACAATAGACAGGTGGCTAGAAAGCTAAAGGGTAATTTTGCTAGAATCCATTACAACTTGAGATCTGCGTGTGCCTTAGGTTTACAAAGTAGGAGCACCCCTGGGAGACTAGGGGAGAGGAGACAATGAGAGAGTGCAGCCAGTCACAGGCGGACCAGCTCATACGGCAATGGTGGCAAGCAAGAAGATGATTTTTCTGGGACCGGCAGCAGAAGCCAAGATTCCTCATTCAGCAGCTTCCATCCTTGGGCTGGGCAGTGTGGTTCTGTGCAGAGACAGCTGAGGCCTCCTTAGCAAGCCAGCTGAAAAGTGTGGTTCCAGGAGGTACTCCTAGAAGGTCAGCCAAGAGTCTTTCCTGCTGCTCCCTCAAGGATCCTATAAAACCTTACAACTTAATAAATCCCCTCCTGCTTAAAGTGTAACTGTAATGATTCTGTTATCTGCCACTAAGAGCCCTTTCCAAAATATGGGCAAGCAAACAGAACACATGAAGTAAATTTTCATAAACAATACCCAAACTGAGCTTTAAAATATAGACCTATTATTACATAAAAATATTGAATATATTTAATGACACTGAACTATACACAGGGTGGGGCAAAAGTAGGTTTAGTTGTGATACATGAAACAGTTTATTCTTATATAATCATTTAATAATTTTTGGATTATTTTCATATGAATAACTGTAAACCTATGTTTGCCCCACCATGCACTTAAAAATGGTTAAAATGATAAATTCCACATTATGTGTATTTTATCACAGTAAAAAAATTCATAAACACACTAAAAAAAACTACATTTAGGCCTAGGAATCAAGAACTCTTAGGCAAACCTGATTTTGTTAACTTACTCCTTTTCCAATGATATCAAGCAAGCAAGTCACTTAGCCTCTTGGCCTAACCTCTTGGAAGAAATCTCAGTATATATTAGGGATAACACAGACACTAAAACTCTGTAGTGGGAAAAGTGGAGGGGAGAAGAAGACAAGGCAGTATTTGTGGCAAAAATTACTAGGTGATTATGTGAATCAAGTGCTTGCCACATAACCTCATTTAATACTCACAAAAGCAACACTCACCCAAACACATTCACAATACTACTCAACGCAGGTGTTTAATCCTTTTCTGACTGATGAGAAACCAGAGCAAGAAAGCCAAGCAACTTGCCCAAGGTACACAGCTAGTGACTGTTGGAGTAATGACAGATCGAGATCCTCTGACTCCAAAGCCCTGGCTCTTTCTCTACCACATTTTTCTTACTGATTGCCATAGCCACAGTGCTCAGCAGGCAAGGGCTAATTAAATTATCCACCGTGGTGGGATCACGGGAGAACCAGGGAAGCAATTCCTGAAAAGTGTCACCTAGACCATTAATATAGTATGCCCTGTAGAGTCAAGTGTGATGTTCAAATACAGAAATAACTAGATGATGATGATGATGATGATGATGATGATGATGATGATGATGATGATAGCATCCAGCTACCGTTTACTGAGTACCTATGATGTTTAAAATGCTTCATACACATTACTTCATTTAATCCTCTGAACATCCCAGTAAGAAATGCACAGTAGGTGTTACCTTTATTTCACAACAGAAGAAAATGAGATTCAGAGAGATTAAAAACTCTGTCAGAGATCACACCGCAAGCCAAGTTCAGAGTCAGAATTTGAACCCAAGTCTCTATGATGCCAAATCATGTGGGTGGGAACCACAACTTCTATTTCCTTTTACCTTCTAAAGAGGCAAACATGGGTTGTATACAGGCAAACACCCAATAAACAAGTGATCTTACTTTGAAATTAAGGACACCAAATGCACACCTAAAGGTTACACAGATTCAACAGCCTAGTGTTGGCGCATAGTGAAAAGACATAAGGAAATGATAATGAAGAGTCCATCCCTGATGATCATTGTACCGTGCAAGTAAAAGTGAAAGGATCAGAGCCCCTTTCCACACACTTTTCCAGCCTGGCCCTCCCCTCATTTCACCTCCCCGCCATAAAGAAAAGAAACACTATAGACAAGTACCACGCCTTGCTCTAGCAACCCTAGCACACTGTTAGAAATTGTACACACTACCCTGTTCTTAGAGAACTGTATGAGAGCAAGGAAATCACCTGCCAAGCATCTACCAGTAGTTCACCAGGTCTGAGGTAGGGCCTGAGAGTCTGCAACTCTAACAAACTCCCAGGTGATACTTCCAGCAAACCCTGCTAGTTTCAATTATTACCATCCTAAAACTTCTTTTTGTCCACCAAGTGTAAGTAATTAGGAAGATGGTGTTCATCCTCTCTTTGGTACAGCACGGCTTCAAGGGTTGGTAGGGTGGAAGCTAGGAAGGAGTACACAGTCTATGTCCAGATAACCATTGGGCACAGTAGCCTTTTGAAATCATCATGGCACGTGTAACATGCATCTGTTAGAAGTTATGAGGTGGGGTTTCGGGGTAGAGAGAAGAGAATAAAATTAAGTAAAGGGAATAAAATTATAAATTATATAACTAATGTGTAGAAACTCCGCACGAAGTAAAAATGTTGCCATAGCTGCAACAAAACTTTAGTTCTTGATCAAAAATAAGCCTAACTTTCAGTGAAATACCATTAACAAATATTTCCCAAATAAAAATTACTACTCTTAACAGCATAAAAAGTTAAAAGTAACAAGAATTCAGTATATTCCCAAATGATAATAATGAGCTGCAAAAGATCAAGAAAACCCAAAACAGTGCATACACTGTGATGGAGTCACTGTTCTCTTTTATTTACAAACAGAGGAAGGAACTTCATTATTTAGTATCATTATGACAGACACACCCATATATGGAAATAATAGCTTGTGTAGTTAACTCAAAACATGGTCCAAAACCACATGTGCTGGAAACATAGAAAATCCAGTGTCATAAAGCAAAAACACCACTATTTAAAATTACATGTTAGCAAAATTTAGCTTATACAGTAAAGCCTTCCATTTAAAAAAAGGCAGTGCATGATTTTGGTTTTGTTTGTTTTAATTCATTGACATCGGGACACGTGGAGTCTACCAAGATGCCTATCAAAAGTAAATAAAAACTGAAAAAACAACTATAAAGAAAGAAACTGATAGATTGGAACTGATATAGTGGAAAAAACAAAATATTCTAAATGTCCATCAACGGTACAAAAGATAAATAAGAGCACAATCATACAAGTGAATATAACACAGCCCTAAAAATCACTAAACTGTAGCAGTGGTATTACAGCCTGAATAGTGTCCCTCAAAAATTTGTACCTTAAAGCCCTAACTCCCAGCACCTCAAAGTGTAACTGTATGTGGAGATAAGGCCTTTCAAGAGGTAATTAAGTTAAAATGAGGCCTTTAGGGTAGGCTCTAATCTAGTATGACTAGTGTCCTTATAAGAGGTCATTTTGGACATACAGAGAGACACCACAGATATATATCCACAGACCATAGGAGGACAAAGCATATAGATAGGGTGACCAGACAGAAGGTAGCCATCTGCAAACCAAGGAGAGAGACCAAAGATGAAAGCAAATCTGCCAGTACCTTGACCTTGGATTTCTAGCCTCCAGAACTGTAAAAAATGAATTTCTGTTGTTTAAATCACATAATCTGTGGCATTTTGTTATGACAACCCTGGAAAACTAATGCAAATAGTCTCAAACTTACACATTCATAAGAATCGTCTAGAAGATAGACACAGTTTAAACACAGATTGCTGAGCCCTACATTCAAAGCGTCTGTTCACTAGGTCTGGAATCCAGCTTCCAGGGTACGTGAACATGCTCCAATGGGCCTCTTCTCAGTTTAATGCTCTACTGTTGTCTTCCTGAAATTACTAATACTTTCTAAACATTTTCGTTTTGTTCTGGATATTTTCATTTTGCACTGGGCCGTACAAATGTAGCTGATCCTGGCCTGAGAATCTGTATCTCTAACAAGGTTCCAAGTGTTTCCGAAGCTGCTGATAGGGTCACATTCTGAGAATCAGAGCTATAACATCTATCAACTTAGATAATTCAAAAAGCATAATATTGGGCGAAAAGAGCATGCAGAAGGACAGATGTTGATATTTACATAAGGTTTCTGTTATGAACACAGATGTATTAAATAGAAGTATAAAAACAAACACGGCGATGTAAACCCCCGAATCAGAATACTTGCTACCCCTAAGGCTGGGGAAAGAAGAACGGAATTATAGATCAGCACCACAGAGAGTCTCACCTCTGTCTGTAAAGTTCTATTTTTTTAGAAGAAATAAAAAATAAAAAATTGAAGTAAACATAGCAAAAATGTTCAGATTTGACAGAGCTCAGAGAGGCTTACACTGTGTTGCTCTCTATACTTTTTGAAATTTTCTATAAATTTAAAACACCTGATAAAATTGTAAGGGGAAAAAGAAGCTGTTAAATAACTTCAGTGTCACCCATAATCTAGTAAAATATTCCATTCGAAATTAGAAATTTGTCAGTGGAAAGAACAGTTCTACTTATTAAAAGATCCTTTCACAATAACCAAGATATAGAGTTATTTGAAGTTGACAATCATAATTAAAAAGATTAAATGGATATAAATCCACTTTAAATGAACAACACACTCTAAAAATAACTAAGACACTACTTAATTTAAGAACATGAGAAATGAGAACTATCATCCATTGGAAATAATTATAACTGTACCTTGTTAATTTGACTCTAGTATGTCTTTTGCAATCAAATGGTAAAAATACAATTTAAGCTGTTTAGACTAATGAAAGTAAATATAACAAGTGGTAAAATTTCTCCAAACCTGAAGAAAATAATATGAAAAGGTTATATTTCTAACATACAGAAAACCTAGGCAAACCAAATGAGGGGTAAAAATGAATACTAAATATTAGAAAAAATTTCAATTTAACAAAGTATAGAATAAAAACTTTATGAATGACACTTTATAACTATCAAATTAGCCAACTTTGTATAAAAAATGAACAACCTGTGTTGCTCTCATTCTACTGGGGACATAAAATGGCCAAACTTTCTGAAAAGCACTTTTAAGACATATAGCAAGAAGCTTAAAAATATTCACATGCTTTGGTCCAATAATTTTCTCTCCAGTTGTCCTACAGAAAAAGTAATGACAATGATAGGGGGGCTATATTCATTCCATTGCAAAAAATAACCAAGAGATCTAGATTGACTATACTAATGTCAGATAATATAGAGATTAAGAGAAAAATTGTAACCAGAAACAAAGAACATTTTATAAGAATAAAAAAATCAGTCTATCCACAAAATAAGACTGGAACGGTACTACAAACCATCTGAACCTAACGAGCATTAATAGAACACTACACCCAACAGCAGCAGCACAGACGTTCTTCTCAAGCACACACATAGAACACCCTCCAGGACAGACCGTGTCCTGGGCCATAAAACAAACCTCAGTAATCTAAAAGGTCTGAAACCACGCCGAGTATATGTCTAACCACAATTAAACCAATTTAGAAATTAACAACAAAAGGAAATTTGGGAAATTAATAAAGATGTAGAAATTAAACAACACACTTCTGAATAAACAAGAGGTCAAAAAAGAAAAGGGAAATTATAAAATATTTTGACTCAAGTGAAAATGAAAACACAACACACAGAAACTTACAATATATAGCTAAGGAAATGCTCACAGAAAAATGTATAGCTATAAATGCCTGAAACAAAATAGATCTTAAACATATTATCTAAAATTCCACCTTAATAAACTAGAGGAATGAGAGCAAACTAATTCTAAAGCAAGCAGAAGAAGTGGAATAACAGAGTAGAAACTAAATAGATAAAATAGATAACTGAAAAACAGAGGAAATTAACAAAACCAAAAGTTGGTTGAAAAGATCAATGAAATTAACAAACCTTTCATTAGATTGGTGAAGAATAAAGGAAATCAGGGGACATTATTATTGATCTTACAAAAATAAAAATAAAGATAATACAACAGAATACTGCGAACAAATATATGCCAACAAATTCGATAATCTAGATAAAATGAACAAATCAAAAAAAGATACAAACTACTAAAACCCAAAAAGAAACAGAACTTGAATGAACCTATAAGTAAAGACATTAAAATGTTAATCATAAAACTTCCAATCAATAAAAGCCCAGGCTTCACCATCACAGGTGAATTACACCATTTAAAAAATTAACACTAGCCATGGCTGGTGTGCCTCAGTGGATTGAGTGCCAGCCTGTGAACCAAAGTGTCACTGGTTCAATTCCCAGTCAGGGCGCATGCCCAGGTTGCAGGCCAGGTCCCGAACTGGGGACACACAAGAGGAAATCACACATTGATCTTTCTCTCCCTCTCTTTCTCTAAAAATAAAAAATAAAATCTTAAAACAGTAAAAGAATTAACACTAATCCTTCACAAACTATTCACAAAAAATAGAACAAAAAACTTCCCAACTCATTCTATGAAACTAACATTACCTGATACCAACAAAAAGAGAAAAAAAAATCTCAACAAATCTATAGGCCAATATCTTATATGAGTATGCAGAATACAAAAATTCTCAACAAAATACTAGCAAACCAAGTCAAAAATATATGAAAAGAGACAATACTTGTGGGATTTATCCTTAGAATGAAAGGTTGGTTCAACGATGAAATCAGTTACTAGCTCAATCAATGTGATACACCATATTAACAGAATAAAAGACAAAAAACACGATTATCTCAGTAGACCAAAACAAACAAAAAGAATTTGACAAAATCCAACATGCTTTTATGACCAACACACTGAACATTCAAGAAAGAATAGAAAGGATTTCCTCAACCTGATAAAGAGAACCCAGAAAAAAAATTGCAGCTACACAGCATACATAATGGTAAAAGGCTGAAAGCACTCCCTCTAATAACAGGAATGAGAAAAGGATGTCCATTCTTCCCACATCCATTCAATATTGAATTAGAGGTTGTAGTCAAGACAGGCAAGAAAAAGATATAAAAGAAATCTAGAATGAAAAGGAAAAAGTAAAATTACCTCTCTTCGCAAATAGCAAAATCTTATATAACAAAACTCCTAAGGAGCCAACTAAAAACTATCAGAATTAATAAATGAGTTCTTGTATCTTGGAAGATGCAAGATCAATATGCAAAAGTCAATTGTATTTCTATACAGTAACAATGAGAAATCAAAAAATAAAAATAAGAAAATAATTCCATTTAAAATAGCATCAAAAAGAATCAAATACTTAGGAATGAATTTAACTAAAATCATATAAAGCTTGCACTCAGAACTACAAAATATTGTTGAAAGATATTTAAAAAATAAATGAAAAGACATCCCATGATCACAGACTAGAGGACTTAATGTTTTTATCCCTAATAATGAGCATCTTTTCATGATGTTATTGACCATTTGTTTATTTCTTCAGAAAAATATATAGTCAGATAATTTGCCCATTTTTTAAAAATTGGGTGATAATTTCATGGTTGAGTTTTTAATATACTATGGATACAAGTCCCTTGTCAGACAGATGGTTTGCAAATATTTTCTTCTACTCGATGAGTTGTCTGTCCACTTTCTTGATGGGCTAATTCTGGCAATATGCCTGTCCAGTAGGTGTTTGCTGAATAAAGGACTAGCTCCTCTACACCAAGACGCCTCCATATTTCAATAATTGTTACCCAAGTAAAAGAGATGAGGTAGAAAGGGGAGAGAAAAGTTTAAAGGCTGGATGGGGCAATATTCTTTCATATATTCAATCATCATTAAGAACATACAATAGTATCAAATGTGGAAGGTTTTTATATGCCACGGTAAGAAGTAAGGATTTAAAATGTCGATTTGCTCTCATTGCTAAGAAATTTTCACTCACTTAACCTTCCCTGGCTGAACTGCTAATCCCTAATATTGAGCAAATTCACCATTAACATCTTCCTTCTGACTCCCAGACTATTGAAACAATGATGAAGAAACTAGGCGCGTGAGAGTTGGTGCCAATAAAAATGTATGCTTAGATTCTTGGCCAGAAATTCTTGCATGGGGAATTCTTCCTCTGTGTTATTCTTTGACCACAGCAGTTGATCCAAATATTTCCCTCTTTTTGAAAGTTCTCAATACCATCTCTGCCTACTAACTCTTAGCAGATGACCCCTCTTTTCCCTCAATAAACTTTCCTGGTCATATAACATGGGCCACTAAGGTCCTCCTATAAATTATAAGTAGATACTCATCCCACATATTTTCTTTCCTTCCAGTTCACAAGAACGGTTCCTTTTTCTGTCAAAGTGCAGCATGCACACCTATGTTAAACCCTCCCACCTCCTTTAAGACTGCGAATGACCAATCATTCTCTC
Organism: Carollia perspicillata; assembly: GCA_004027735.1. Taxonomy (NCBI): domain Eukaryota; kingdom Metazoa; phylum Chordata; class Mammalia; order Chiroptera; family Phyllostomidae; genus Carollia; species Carollia perspicillata. The sequence goes on from PVKM010024698.1 coordinate 12,553, forward strand.
TGTAAAATCCTCAACTCCTTTCTTACCACCAATGCCTTTGTTGCTATTTATGAATTTTTCCATTTGCTTCAACCATTAAAATTCTTTGCCCTAATCCTTGAGTTATCATTTCAACTTTCTCAACTAATATTTTTCAGGAGTTTACATCACTGCCTCCATATCCTTGTCTTCAAATCCACTCTTCAATACTTTATTATTTGGTTTCTAATCTACCATTCTGCTAAAGTCGCCCTCAAAAGAGTCTACAGTGGTCACCAAAAACCAAATGAATTTTACTTGGTACGCATATATCTTCAAATCCACATAGTATTTAATAGTGTTCATTATCCCACCTTTGAAACTTTATTGTTTTGACTTCCCTAATAAACAATATGCTTTTCTGGCTCTCTACTTTTATTTTTCATTTTTCTCAGGCAACTCATTCCTCCAGGTACCTCGTAATGGCATGCATTCTTAATTACCCAGACTTATCACTTCTGCCACTTTAATCTCACATACAAACTCCCTTTTTCAATCCTATTACCACCCCGAATTCAAGATTCATACTACCATTTATCTAAAGCACTAAGACAGCCTCCCAGTTAACTTGGTCACCATACCTCTACACTATTACTCCCTAATCCAGTGATTGACAATGGATGTGCTGCAAGAATTTTACAACATGCAATACCTGACTATTTAGCCAGGGGCACTGACGTATTTGCCCCTAGACTGTCAAATGAAAAAAATGACAACAGCCAGCACAATAGCCAGCCGGTATGAATGAATCAAAATTATACAATTCTTTTTGTCAGATCGGCAAAAAATATAGATTTTTGGTGTGACATAGAATTTTAGTAGTTTACGTATGCCATGAAATGAAAAAGGTTGAAAATTGCTGCTCTAATCCAAGAAACCAACTGCTTTGATAACATTCCTGAAGTGTAGCTTGATTGTCTCATTCTTCTGCTTAAAACTGAGAGGAAGGATGCAGTCTTGAAAGATCATTTGCTTTGAATCTTAGCTCTGACAATTGCTTGTCATGAGACCTCGAGTAAATCATTAAACTCCTCTGAGCCTTAGATGAGAACTTCTCATTTTTAAAAATGAGGGGGTCCAACAAAGCCGAAGGGAAGGAGGATTGGGGTGAGGGGGAGCAGTGGGGTGAAAATGGAAACAACTGTACTTGAACAATAAAAAAAAAGAAAAAACAATAATAAATATAATTTCATATGGCAAAAAAGGTGTTTATGACTAAATGAAAGTATTGAATACGAGGCTATTTTTACCATTAAAAAGGATGCAATTTCAGTAGACATGGCTCTAATAAGTATCATTGCAATTACCTAAAAAAATAAAATTAAATTAAAATGAGGGTTCCAATATGTACTAAAAATGTTATAAATAAATCATAAGACATATTCGAGTCTGACACATAAAAGATGTTCTACTACCTTTAAGGGTTATCCACTGCCTAACACGTAAGATCTAAAAAGTCTTACAAGACAGTCAAACCCAATCTTTCTAGTCCAATAGCCTCTGCTCCCTCTGCTTTTACGCAGGAGCCTTTAAGACTCCTCAGTGATAGACTGTGTGAGACTCCACTTTTTACATGCTATGTCCTCAGCCTGAAATGTCCTTTTCCCAAATCTCCCCTGCCAATTTTCTACCAATTACTTAAGGTCCATCCGGCTCTAATATCCCATCATATAAAAAATACCTAACATAAAATAATTTTTCCCTCTGTGTTTTACTTGTGCCTTTCTTATTTATTCCATTCAAGTTTTACACATCACCCTTTCTTCTTTATTAGAATGTAAACTCTTTGAGGGCCAGGACTATATGTTTTATCCGCTATACTTATCAGCACCCTGTAATACAAACAAAGCATTAAAAGCAATAATAATAATAGGACACTTAGAATTCTGAGATTGATTTCCCATACTATTCATAAAATTTATCCTAAGTAATGTATGTAGCTACCTATCTCATCTATATGCTCACTATGGAAATTGAATTAAAAAGTTCAATAAAGTAGGACATTTCCAAAAAGAGATATGACTTATATAGAACATGTAATTGAAACACAAAAAGAAATAATACTTTTATAAGTCAGCTTTGTGGGAAACATTATGATTTTATTAACAGTTAAATCCTATCAATTCAAAAGGATAAACCTTGTTATTTTATTTCATTTTTAAAGATAATTCACACAATTTATCAAATAACTCCATTTCAGAAACACTTAAACATAATAAATGATCATATGCATAATCAAAATGTCACACAAAGTTACACATCAATAAACTTCCAAGGTATTTTACAAAAAAATTCATCAGAGTTGATCATTTTGCCAGACTACAGAATATATGTAATTATTGAATTATAAAGAAATAAACAACCAAATACTACATAAAAGGAGTGATCAAATAGTCAACTAGAGTATTCAAGCACAAAGTGACATTCTAAATGAATGAAAAAGAATGGATTACAGCATTTTCGTCATATGCCAATTCCAGAATATTAAAAAAACAGAGAAACTATAGAGACACGTGGTATATGGATACAAGCAAGGACAAAGTAAAAGAACAGCTGCAAAGATTAGAGAGAGTGGGAAGCACCTGCTTCCAATTGGACCAATATAGGAGGTCTGTCTAGAAGGTATCCAGCCATGTAATATGGAAAATAGAGACATTTGCTGAAGAAGATTCAAGAAACAAGAAACACTGTACATAGGAAACCACCACCTAAGTCCCTTTCAAAGTAGTCACCTTGGGACTTCACACAGTTCTACCAATCACCATCAGGTGCCCCATTGTATTTTCCTAAATTTCACTGACTATCTGAAACTTTTCCTTTTCAAAGGTGACTTTTAATTTTGGAAAAAGACAAGTCATAGGGCACTAAATCTGGGCTGTAGGGGACTGAGTCATCTGAGTGATTTGATGTTTTGTCAAAAAACTCTGCCCAAGACACCATGCATGAGCCAGCGCACTGTTGTGATGGAGCTGCCAATCAGCATTTGCCCATAGCTGCAGCCTTCTAAATCATTCCAACAGTTTCTGCAGAGGAATGTTCAACCTTAACACAAAATTTGATGCAGATTCGTTGCTCTACTCACTCAATCATTTTGAATGTGAAGGCCACACAGTACACATGCTCACTCCAGGGGGATTACCACTCCCACTGACTAGTACAGTGAAATCATCATTGTTCACACATGCATATCCAGGCCACTCTCATTAGCTGTCAGGTTACATCGCAATGTTGTGTAAACCATTCTCATTATATTAATGATGGCTGGACTTCTGGACAGACTTCCTCAGATGCTGTAAACAATATCTGCTTCTTTGGTTGGAAAAGTTCTAAGAGAAAACTGAACTACTGCATTATGATGTGTGCACATGTATGTTTATGCTCTCATGTAGTTGTACTAGAAGACATTGCATGGGTCTCTAAATTCAGTCAGAGAAAATCTGGATAAGCATGAAAACCAAATAGTCAACTAGAGTATTTGAGCACAAATAATGCTTGCATCCTTGCACCCATGGAAAGGTTGAACATATAAGCACAGACTTGAACATAACTCAACACCCTTACATTTTCCCTGTGTTCACACAGCATGCTTTTCAAACTGAAATAAGTGAGAATCATAATACAGCCTGAAGAAAGAGGTAGCATTTTTACTTTGGGTACGATATCGTCTCTCCAGGTATTAAATCTCCTGACCTCTGGGTATAGTAATTAAACCAAGTATTTCGTATTTTAAGATACATAATCAAAGCATACATACACATTAGATTTTCAAACTATAAGAAGAGGACGAACACAGGGTGGGATAAAAGTTGGCTTACAATTGTAAGTATGCAAAATAGAGTTTATTCTTGTATTATTATTTATTAATTATTGGATTATTTTCCATGCAAACTGTAAACCCTATATTTACTTTTCTACTTATGTGCAACAATGAAGATGACCTGCAGTTGTCTTGACTGAACTGTCTCTGAGTTTCTTTCCACTTTTAAAACCTCGTAAGTGTTTGAGCTGACCATTAAGAAATACTTAACTATTATAAAATCCAATTCCTTGATAAGGGACTATTCAATGGCCCTATTTTGAATCATAGACCTGTTTGAGGGTCTGATGAAAACAAAGGTCCCTCTTAAAGAAATACCTTTAGTACACACAGATGTTAGCTTCTGCATTCCCATGGGCAGAGGGTCATATTTTAGACAAGTTTCCTTAAGTCTGATGAATTTGACTTACCTTGATCCTTTCTCCAAGCCTCCCTAGAAGTGTTTCCAGAGCCTGGATTTGTATACTAATTTCCTCCAGTGCTACCACTTATCAGCAGGGTAAAGTACCTTTCCAGTACTTTTCTTTTTTGTGTGTGTTTATTTATTTATTTATTCTTTAGAGACAGGAAAGGGAAGGAGAAAGGGAGGGAGAGAAACATCAATGTGTGGTTGCCTCTTGTGCACCCTCCCCACCCCACTGGGGACCTGGCCTGCAACCCAGGCATGTGCCCTGACTGGAGATGGAACTGCCGACCCTTTGGTTCACAGCCTGTGCTCAATCTATTGAGCTAAAACAGCCAGGGCTTCAGTACCTTTTCTTTATAACCCCATAATTCTCTTTTATCACGCTGTACTATTTTAATTAATTTTGAATTTTTCTTCACTGGAGTGTGAGCTCCTTAAGATCAGAAGCTATGTCAGGTCCTTTTCTATAACTCCAGCAACTAGTACAGCACCTTGTGCAAAGAAAGTATTTATTAAATCATCAGTCAAGCAAAAGCATGTGTTGATAATTATTGAAGCTGGGCAGTGGGTACATTCAGAGTAGAGGAAAAGGGGTGTTTCATTCCACTAAACTGTCTTCTTTGGTATATATTTGAAAATTTTCAAATATTGGTGGTGTGGGGGTAAAGCCTGGAAAAGAAAGACTTGTGGCTATATACCAGTAAGTTTTACATATATGTAACAGTCTGAAAAATGCACTGGATTTGGTCATTTTGCCCCAAAGAACTAGGATCAGCAAACAGAAACCAAAATTTTGGCTCATCTAAGAAAGAATTTTTTTATTATTAAATGTGTCTCAAAATGAAGCTGGTTCCAAGGAAGAAAGAGAGGACCCTGACACTGGGCTAGAAATAATAGTCAAACAAGAAACAACCAATCAGAATGCATTACTATTTTGGATATTAAAGCACTAAAGGGGATAAATGAATACTAAGGGATCTTCAAATCCGTGTGTATCTGAAAGCAGAGTTTATTATCTTAAAACAGATAGGCAGAAATCAGTGGAAATACGATTATTGATTTCATGTTCTTTATAAAGCAAGACTCATCTCACAGACATTCTCTCTGCACCCCAGCTTCACTCGCCTTCTCACAGGTCCTCAGTGTGTCCTTGGGGTCCCCACTGTACATGCTGCTCCTACTGGAATGTTCTGAAGATAGCAGCTAAGGCACACTTCCTCAGGGGAAGCCCTTCCTACCTGACCAGATCAGGTTTTTTTCATTATGTTCTCTCCAACAACCACAATTCTTTTCTGGAGAGTAGAGATGCCATGTTTTGTACCACCGTATCCCCAGGGCCTACCACAAAGCATGGCATGCCGTGAGTACTCAATAAATATTTGTTGAATGGATTAATGAATACAACATACCCTATGAACCTAGCATTTTCATAAATTACAACCTAAATGAATATAAGTCAACCTGATGAAATATAACCAAGCTATTTCTTTATCACAAGTGATTAAACTACCTCCCTAGAGGCTAAGGACAATAGGAAAATAGTTAGCTAGCTCCCAAGGCAATGTTTTTATACTTCTTTTCTTATGAAAATATAACACATTTTCAATAACTTTTAGCTTCACAATACACAAGTGAAATTGATTTCCCAAAACTCTTAAGATTTTGACAAGCCAAATGATCCTCAAGCCAAACTGTGGGTTATTAAGCTGGAAGAATATATTGTATAAATGTGAAGTTTAATGAGGACATTTAGGTAATGAAGAAGCAATGAGAGAACTTAAGGACAGATGGACAACCATCAAATCATGTAAAATATTTCCAAATGCGTGTTTGAAGAAAGATGAAAATTCCCAGGATAGAAATACTTTGTGTTGCTAAGAAACACTAAAGATTAATGACTAAATTGTCTTTCTTAGAAAGGTCAACTACAATCATCTCATTTATCAGTGTAATTCTTTCTAATAATTATTCATTTTTAAAACCTTTACAAAATATCCTAAACAAAAAGGAAGACATAAATTGTGTTTAACACTCAGAAATTAATGTATCTAAAGTGTACAAGGATATTTAGAGTGATATTTTATTTATTTTCATCAAAAGTGCCTTTTAAGGACAAATTTACAAGATCCTACCTTTAAGTATCAAGATTGTATTTTTCAGACTTCCGGCCAAGATGGAGACATAGGTAGACACACTGTGCCTCCTTGCACAACCAAAATAAGGACAACAAATTTAGAAACAAAAAACAACCAGAACTCACAGAAAAATCAAACCGTATGGAAGTCCACCAACCAAGGAGTTAAAGAAGAAACATTCATCCAGACCAGTAGGAGGGGCAGAGACAGGAGGCCTGGGCCCAGAGGAAGCGTGGCAAGGCAGTGGCTGTAGGACCAGGGCGGGCAAGGCGGTGGCTGCCCGAGAGGGCGGTCCCACATTTGCGTGCTGATAAACCAGGAGCAACAACTGGGGAGAGCAACAGACCTCACAACCCAGGGTTCCAGTGCAGGGAAAATGAAGTCTCAAACCTCTGACTCAAAACACCTGTGGGGGTTGAGGCGGCAGTGGGAGAAACTCCCAGACTCACAAAAGAGTTTGCTGCAGAGACCCACAGGGTCCTAGAACGTACACAAGCTCACCCACCCGGGGAATCAGGACCAGAAGGGCCCAATTTGACTATAGGTACCAGGGAAGTATCTGAAAACCAGCAGAGAGGGAAGCAAGCAGCACTGTTCCCTCTCGGACCCCTCCCCCACATACAGCATCACAACACAGCCACATTGGCTGCCCCGCCCTGGTGAACACCTAAGGCTCTGCCCCTTACTACATAACAGGCAGCCAAGACCAAAAAAAAAAAAGGCCTGAATAGAGGAATAGTTCAAAGCACCAGAAAAAATACAACTAAGCAACAAAGAGATAGCCAACCTATCAGAAGCACAGTTCAAAACACTGGTTATCAGGATGCTCCAGGAACTCACTGGGTACTTCAACAACATAAAAAAGACCCAGGCAGTAATGAAGGTCACATTATGTAAAATAAAGAAAAATCTCTGGGGAACCAACAGTGAAGGGAAGGAAACTTGAACTCAAATCAATGGTTTGGAGCAGAAGGAAGAAAGAAACATTCAATCAGAACAGAATGAAGAAACAAGAATTCAAAAAAATGAGGAGAGGCTTAGGAACCTCCAGGACATCTTTAAACGTTCCAACATCCAAATCATCATAGGGGTACCAGAAGGAGAAGATAAAGAGCAAGAAATTGAAAACTTATTTGAACAAATAATGAAGGAAAACTTCCCTAATCTGTCAAAAGAAATAGACTTTCAGGAAGTCCACAAAGCTCAGAGAGTCCCAAAGAAGTTGGACCCAAGAGGAACACACCAAGGCACATCATAATTACATTACCCAAGATTAAAGATAAGGAGAGAATTTTAAAAGCAGTAAGAGAAAAGGAAAGAGTTACCTACAAAGGAGTTCCCATTAGACTATCAGCCTATTTCTCAAAAGAAATCTTACAAGCAAGAAGGGGCTAGAAAGACGTATTCGAAGTCATGAAAGGCAACGACCTACAT
>PVKM010024699.1:0-20387 GCA_004027735.1 Carollia perspicillata
GAATTTAAAGAAAAGTGTACATAAGGAAGGAAAATATAAGCCTTCCACAGACCAAATGGTAAAGCTAGTCTTTATAATTAGAAACAATGTTACTATATAATCATCATATGAAATATTTCTAATTTAGCTGTGATTGATTTGAGTCAATCCATACCTATACTGGATGAGAATAGTTTTTTGGTGCTAATTTAAAAATTCAATACATATTTATTGAGCAAATACTCGCTGGAATACACTATGCTTGCTTTATAGGAGCTTGAATTCTAAAAGGAAATAAAATTATAGAAAAATACAGTGTATGTTTGTATATTTTAAATACCGTGAGAAAAAAAACACACAGGCTATTAGAACTTAGAGGATACGGATTTGCCATATGCTTGGAAGGAGCAGGAAAAAACTTCCTGAAGCTTGTGAAATACAAAATGGCCTTTAAACCAGTAGCATTTACACAGATGGAAACGACCCCATACCACGAAGGAAAAATATGAGATGGAAATCATGAATGAAAAATTGAAGAAATCTGCCCTGGCTGGTGTAGCTCAGGGGATTGAGCACGGGCCTGTGAAGCAAAGGGTCGCCAGTTCGATTCCCAGTCAGGGCACATGCCTGGGTTGCAGGCCAGGTCCCCAGTAGGGGACACATGAGAGGCAACCACACATTGATGTTTCTTTCCCACTCTTTCTCCTTCCTGTCCCCTCTCTAAAAATAAATAAAATATTTTTTAAAAATTTGAAGAAATCTAAGTCAGACTCAGAAAAAGTCATATGTAAATAATAGCATTATATAAAGAGTAAACCAGACGGAGAAGAAATAACATTTTCAAAACATTCTTAATTTGATGAAAATATTAGTCTGCCAATTAAATGAGCTCAAAAGTCTTACTGAAGATTACTGTGGAAACTTTTACTTCTATACATTTTGTGTTTATAATTCTGAACAAAATAAAAAGATCAATAAACCTCCAGACTTAAATGAAGTTATGGATTTGTGGGGTATATAGAATTCCATTTCAGTAAAAGAAACACCAGCAAAGGTCCAGAAGCAGAAAAACTAAAGGTTTTTTTTTCAAAAGTAGAGAGTAATCAAGATGAATGGCTGAACCTGAGAGTAAAGCCAATGACCACCAAGGGGAAATAAAACTAAATGACTCACAAAGTGACATAACTTTCTGCAATGAAAAATTTGAATTATCTTTGTTAGCATTAAGTTACACAATTCAACTCACCACACAGCATTATTTTATTTGTGAGATTTAAAAACCATAGAATGCACAAAAAAGTAAACAATCTTTATTTTGCTTCCTTCTCTTCCTTTTTTCCTTCCTCCCTCCCTCCCTTCCTTCCTTTTCTTTTTTAAACAATAATAACTACACTGGTTTTATAGAAAGTTGACTATAATTTAAGAGTCCTAAATTTTATAGTTTTGATCTTAATTATAATTACTATTAATAGAAGACAAAATCCTCAGTGGGGTTGTAACAAATATGTTAGCACTACCATTAGGTTATCACAAATGTTATTATCTACTCATAATGTTTTAAGTAGAAAAAATTATTTTGAATTTCTTAACTGTCTTCATTATTAGTGATCAAAATTCTAAATAAATCCTAGAGTAAGTATTGCTACTTCAATGATATGCTGAGTTTAATTATTAAGCATTAATATCCAACCCATGAAATATTCAAAGCTATGTAGAAATAATTAATCTAGTAAAACCTGACACAGTATAACTCACCAAACATATGAAGTAAATCAGGGTCACATTATATAAAGTCTCAATAAGAAATAGCATCACAATTAATCAGACTGATTGCTGATGAGTCTTTCTACCATCTTCTGCCTCAGGGGTATGATGACGGCTTTGGGGGTGAATATGAGGACCAGACCTATGAGACCTATGACAACAGCTATGCCACCCAAACGCAAAGGTAAGGCATTTGCTGTCTCAAGCACATCCTTCCCAGAACTATTTCTGATCCTGTTACTTTGTTTCTTGTATCTGAATATCAGCTATGTTACATGAGAGTTTCTAGTAGTGGTTTTTCTCCATTGTCCTTCTGTGTTATTAAGTTGTTCACTTTGACTGTGAGAAGTAAAAGATAATAACTTAAAATAGTAGTGTGTGCCCTGGCTGGTTTACCCCAGTGGATTGAGCGTGGCCTATGAACCAAAGGGTCACTGGTTAGATTCCCAGTCGGGGCACATGCCTGGGTTGTGGTCTAGGTCCCCAGTAGGGGGCTTGTGAGAGGCAACCACACATTGATGTTTCTCTCCCTCTCTCTCTCCTTCTCTTCCTCTCTTTCTAGAAAGAAATTTTAAAAATCTAAAAACAAATTAAAATAATAATGTGTTATTTTGAGACATGATGATTATCATAACCAATCAACTCATTAACATACTCATATTTAGTGAAATATGTTATTTTTAAAGATTATTTGATTGAATACATAATTAAGACAACAATGAGCCCAGGCTGGTGTGGCTCAGTAGATTGAGTGCTGGCCTGTAAACAAAAGGGTCACTGGTTCGATTCCCAGTCAGGGCACATGCCTGGGTTGCAGGCCGGGTCCCCAGTAGGGGACGTTTGAGAGGCAACCACACATTGATGTTTCTCTCTCTCTCTTTCTCCCTCCCCTCCCCTCTCTCTAAAAATAAATAAATAAAATTTCTCTAAATTTTTTTAAAAGACAATACTGAGTACAAGTCACTTGTTCAATATAGCTATTTTTCTCTAAAATGTAATTTGTATTTGTAAAGCAAAAGATAAAAAATGTTATTAGTGCTTTGAAAAGAGGGAAATTCATAAAACACTTTAATGAATCAAGAATACCTTTCTTCTCTTGATGAGTCTCTAAATGACTGTTGCATATATATCATTAGATTGACTCAAAATTTGTGGTGTCAATGGATTTTTACCTTTTTTAGAATCAAATTTATTTAGGTATTCCTTACAGACACTAGAGTTTGCCCATTGAGAATACAGTGAAAACAGCTGTGTAAGTTTGACAAATGCAAGCCACCAAAATTAAGATGAAGGGCATCTTCATCAGTCCAAGGTGTTTCCTTTTCTCCCTCGACAGACAGCTTTTCAACTGAGGCCTCGGAAACCGTGACTTGTTTTTTGTCAGTGCAGTTCTGCCTCTTCTAGAGTGTCATATAACTGATATAAAGCAGGACAATATGCGGCCTTTCAAGTCTGGTTTCTTTACTTAGCATAATGCATCTGATATTTATTCATGTTGTGTATATCAGTGTTCTGTTTCTTGTTATTGTGTGGTGTTTTGTTGTAAGGATGTACCGCAGTTTCTTCGTTCACCAGTTAAAGGACATTTGGATTTTTGCAGTTATGAATAAACATAAAACGTATGCATTTTTAGAAAAATTAGTCACAGGTTCTTTTCTGAAATAATTATTTTTTCCTTAGTTTCAGACTTCATGGAAAAGTTGGAGTCCATATACTATTAGTTAATTCTCCCTATTTGTGATTGATAGAAACCAATATAACTCCTTGTCACAAAATCATTATACACTTGATCACTTATTGATCAACTTTAAGTTTGGTTGACTTTTAAGTAATAGTTGGAGGAGAGAAGATGGCAAAGAAAGAAAGAACTGTACGGTCACTGTGGAGGGAAAGAACACTACATGCACTGCATAAGTGTGCTTTTTCCATGGCCTGAGGGACAGCGTAGGGAAAGGGGTCAAGGGCAATTCTATTTGAAGAGAATACTGTAGGTGGTTAGGAGAAACATGAGTATAAATTGATACCTTTAAAGATAAATATAACATGAGATATCATTATGAAAATGACCATCTTCAACTTTGAGTAACTGGTGCATTTATAGTAGGTTGAGTAGAAAGCTATCATGAACTGAGTAAGAGCTTTTACTGTGGGTAATAAATATCTTAATTGTCCCAATTACCTATTGGAACATAGCACAGATATTCAGGACTAGGGAAAGCTTTGCATTGCATCACAGACATTGAATAGAGTGATATTTGCAACTGGCTACATATTTAAAACAACTGATAACATTTTCACCTAAATAGCTAGTACATCACTGTATGTTAGTACATAAAAAAATAGTGGTAATAAAACTCCTTAACTTGTTTCAGAAACTGGTAGAAAACATGATGAACACATACTACAAACACAACTAGAATAAACAGCTCTGTACAGTTAGATTCACCTTGTAGAGATTTTGGAATAATTTCCTGAAAGTGAGAAAATGTCTCCATCTTTCTTCCTGTTTAATTTAAATGGGTTTAACTGACACTAAGGGAAGAGGAAGAAGAAAAATGGAGAATTAGAATAATTTATCTTTACATATTTAAAAAATGAACACTAAAGTAATTGAACATAATTATGTTTAAAAAGCAATGGCAATATGGAATAATTCTGGAAAAATTCATCTCGGTTAAATAAAGTACGGTTTGTATGTAAAAGAACACTTTCTATGTGCTTCTGCTATCTTCTTTTTCCCTTTACTACCCAATCAATTTTCCATGCCTAAATTCTTTGCCTGCTTCTAGGTCTAGCTCAAATCTAACTCTTCTGAAAAGTTCTTCCTTAATCCTCTTTTTAATGAATAACCTGTTTATGCCCTGAATTCCAGTAGCACTGCACCTTTTTTCTCTATGGTACATTCTGTCTCTATCTTACATTGGGATCATTTGTGTACATATTTCTTATGACCCTTACCACTTGCCCAGAATCCTTGTCTGATCCCCCCTCAGTCCTTCACAGAATCTAGCATTGAGACTGCCATGGGCTATGTAAATTCAGTAGATGCCTGTTGAATACAGGAATGTCAGACCTAATGTGTACGTACACTAAGATTTGAAACAAGAGCCTCATCCCTCAAAAAGAAAACAATACTCAGAATTATATGTATCATATTTACTGAGAAAATATTTATGTGTTTTGAGATATCTTAGTACTAAACAAAAAAGGATAAAGAAAGCAGGTCATGGAATTAGTTGTAATGATGCCAACATTCTGTATTATAATAAAAATTTTTAAATATTTTATATTTCAATAATTATAAAATAACTTTTTTGGTAAACATATTTTCAATACTATATATAGTGTATGTATACTATACTATGTATAGTATAGTGTATGGTACATTAAATGTTCTCAGTAAAGATTTGTTGAATAAATGAAATAAAAATAAATGTACAAATGAATGAATGAATGAAATTAACACTATTATTTCAAAAACTCTGTGTGGAAAAATTCTTAACTAAAATATTAATTTGTAATACAAATGGATTGCAAATACTGATATAAATATTGAGAAATTTTATTGCAAATATATTAAATCTGTATTTTTAGATTACTTTTATTGATCCAACTATGCCAGCAGATAATAAGATTAACAGTGCAGGTAAATAATTACTTATTATTTAATTAGGGGTGCCAGAAAGTGTACTTACCATACAGTGCACTTATTTTTAAACTTTTAAATTCATTTTAATATTTGCCCCTAATAATTTGTTTGAGATGGAGTCATTTGCAAACTGTGTGTATATTTAAATAAATATAAGTGAAACAACTACTATAGGATAGTCAGTTCACTTTTTACAAGAATCAGTCTATAATTGTTTCTTTTTCAAATGGTGGCTCTTTATTGGGACTTCAGAAAGTATGATTTGGATTTATGGAGGAAACTGGAGAAAGTTTCTGAAGAAGCGGAGTAAAGAGGACAATACAAGCATAAAACTTCTTCACTTACAAACGACTATTATTTTAGGCATTGTCATGGTCAAAATCAGAAGAAATACTGATTTAGAATCTTGAAGGTAAGACAATAGATTATGAGTGACTTAGCAGAACTAAGATGAAACATAAAAATCTTTAGAGAAAATGGTCTTTAATTGGCCAGATAGCATAGGTGAATACAGAATTTGTGGAGATTATAAAGTAGAATAATTGAATGGAATTATTCAGGTGCCTAAATGAAATAATTATATCATGTTCAATAGAGAGTCTAAGGGAAGTTCACAAGGTAACAGCCCTACGAAGGTTCGCCTAGAGTTCAAAAGCTATAACAATTTTTGTTAATCCCTACCTTTCTTGTAAGGTGTCTTAGTTATGGAACATTTCAATGAAACAGAAAAGGGATTTCACTGAAGATGCCTTAAGAGGCAGCTCAACTAATGATCTAGTGAGAACTGGTCTCCAACCAACATTTTTTCTTGCTCTGTGTCCATGACAAAAAAAAGTGAAGAAATAATTGATGAGTTTTTCATGCAAACTTCAAATTACAGGACAGGATCGCAGCTGCCAGGGAAACTCAATGACTTGAAGTCTTTGCCTCAAGACAAGTTACATTCTGTGATTTACACCTTTAATTGGACGAAATATTAAATTCTATTCATGTTCTGGTGCCTGATTTTTAATGTACCCTTCAAAGTCCTTAATATTTTCAGAGATTTTCTGAAATTATGTAAATCACAAGGTTTTACCAACCAATTGGTTTTTCTCAATGCCCAAATTTTAACCAAGGATCTATGTCAAATCAAAGCATAGATGTAAAAAAGGATAATTTTATGTACAGTACTTAAAAACAAATAGTAATATTTCAAATGAAGGTCAAAAGACCTATTCCAATCTTTAGTTCTAACAGCAATTTAATTTGGATGCAAAATGTTGAGAATTTGTAATTTTCCAGTGTAAAATTTTTTAACTACAGGTTGGTATAATAAGCAGAATGTCAAAATGGAAGCTTTTACTTTCTTTGAAGCCTGAATCAGGTGAGATGCTCACACAACCTAGGAAGAGACTCCTCTTTTCTGTAGGCTAATGAAGGAACATTCCAAGATGCAAAGATACTCCTCCCTCTGACAGGTAGGGTGGTTGTTCCCAAAGTATTCCTGGATGAACACCCATTTTGAATATCTGTGTGGAATCTACACTAGGGTCTACACAGCAAGGAAATAAATGAGACTCTTAAGTAAAGATAATTTGGGGAGACTATAATAAGGGAACTACTTTCAGGGACACAGTACAGTGAAACCACAGGGACTAGTTTCCCTGGGGCAAGGTATTTGCCACCAAAACTAGGAATGAAACATACAAAGCTGTCAGAGAGGCCTATTGGGAGCTGACAGAGAATGGCATCCATGGCCATCTCACAAGGAGGAAGCTCCAGAAGTTACTACCCCTACCTCATTCACCTTTCTCCTTCCAGTCTCCTAGCGTTGCTCACATTGGCTGAACCCATTCAGAGTCAGAGGACAACAGACCCCATGGATGAAACTCATTAGTCATCCCAGGGTTTAGGGAAGGCTCGAGAGAAGAGTACCAGTGGAGAGCTCAACTTCCAACATTTTTATTATACTCCGAGCAGCTAGTAATTGTGCATATTAGTCTCAGTTACTTGAAGATATAAATAATGACATGAAATTATTATGGAAGCAGTAATGCTTTTAAGTGAATTTGTGTTTTATTAATGAGAGAGTATCTGTATACTTAAAAAAGGCAGAATATACAGTGAATACACGGGTTCTTGGACTCCCTTGCACAGCTTCTCAGCTCTTCAAGATCAGAGCCCACGCAGCAGGAACCTGTGTTGTTCAGAGGCCTGTTAGAACTAATGATACGCACAACCACATTGGCTTTGTGCTGGCTGCTATGCTGATCATTTACACCATTTTATCTCATTTAATCCTTGCAACATCTGAGATGGAGAAAAAAATGAAGCTTAAAAATATTAAGTAACTTTCCCAAGTTCATTCGAATAGTAAATGTTGGATTCAAAATAATATCTGCTGAGTCCAGAGGCCTCAGACATGAAGACTAATAAATACTGTCTGAAATCTAAATCAATCCATTGATTCAACAGGTTTCTGTTATGTAGCTGAACATGCCAGAGGGAGTATGCATTTAATATACTAAGAATGTAGCAAGCTATCTGCATGCTTCCCAAAGGGCTCTGACTAAAAGATCAGCCTGTGCAAGAAAAAAAATTAAATTATTTTACGTTAACTACTGTTTTTAGGCTATAAGTTTAATGTGATAGCAAGAGTCTACAGAATCCCTTCAGATGAAAAATTAAGTGTAAGTCACTGCAGTTACCCAGTAATTTAATAAAAGTTATAATATTAAGTATATAACAGATTGTCCTGTTCATTTAAGTGGCACTATTTGCTAGAAAGTGACTCACCCTCATTTTGTAATTCAATTCTCTTATGTCTCCAACTGTAGTCAATGCTAAGATTGAATTTACAGACAGTTTTTGAATTTGAGATATTTCCACAGTTACTGTACACGTTAGCTATATTTTCATGCTCTCTACAGCCTCTGTATACATTAAACCTGAATTTGGTATTGTTTATTTTTATAGCAAAGAATGAGAATCCAGCCCTTGATACACACTATTTTTGTTGTTGTTCTCATCTGACATATTTTAGCCATCCAGAATAACTGTTGTTAATTTTAGAAAAGAAACTGTGTTTCCTCAAATTATTCATTATGTATTCATTGTTATTTAATCTTCTATTAATTTAAGGTTAATTTTGATAATAACTAAACTACATGCCTAGTCAATTTTTATTTAAAAATTTACCATTAGAGTACTTTTATAAGACTTTAAGGAGAAGAGTTATAAAAACATTTTCCCAGGTCATTGGTGTGGCAAGTCTCCCAAGTGAACTTAAGGAAGTGTCCCTATTAGTGATTGAAACCTGCTTAATAATTTATTAAGATCAGTACATGCCAGCATACCAGTCATTTTTCCTCATCGGAATAGTGCAGAACTGGAGATACCCCTAAACAAGAGAGGAAGGTATCGGGCAAAATGTCTACCAGATGCTTCAGACACCCAGTTAAAAGAAACAATTTGATTTCAAGCTTTTGGAGTTATATTTGGTATCCAAGTAACAGTAGACTGATATTATATAATACTCAGTTAGATTGAATTATAGAAAGATTGTGTGAAAGAAGCAAGAAAGATATTTGAAGGGCTAGGCAAGGAACACTAGACAAATTCTAAAGTGAGTAAGTTTCTAATAATAATAGCTACAATGCAGAGTAGGTATTGTATGAAGGCATCTACATTATCAAATGAGGTGGACAGTTTTATCCTCACGTTACCGATAAAGAAACTAGGACTTAGAATGTTTAGCTTGCCCAGTACTTTATAGCTTAGTAGGTAAAAGGTCCAAGCTTTCAATTGATTCATGTCCAATGCCATATTACTTCCCAAACACTTTACTCTATTTTTCAAATATTTCAGCTCATCAGGAAACTCAAACTGAAGTAACATCTCCTTTCCTGTAATCTCTGTTTATATACATTGATGATTAATCAGCTTTGTGAAGCTACACATAATACATCAAGCTTTCTTCCACATACCAGCCTTTCTTTATGAAGATAATGTCCCTCAATCAATATCCATTCAGAGTTTGAGAGCGCATTCATGGCCATAATTCTTCACCTTCCTGTGCTCACACCCTTTACCTTATGTCTTTCCAGTCCCTCCCAAGAAAGAGGCAGAGCATGGTTTCCTGACTCCTCACTATCACGTATCTTGCCTTAGCTAAGAGAATGTTGCCACTTCTAAGCCTACATGTAAAGAACGCTATGAGTTTCTCACTTTCCCTCTTGCCGTTGCCATGAGAAGAGCTTCACCGGGTAGCTGTGAGGGAACCCTCAGTCTGGGCTCCAGAATGAGCACATGGCAGCCCAAACCTAGCAAGGCCAAGCACAGCTCCATCCAAGCTTCGAGCAGAAACCCCAGCAAGCCCAGCCTATAGGTGTATATGTTTATATAGGGGGGTGTGTGTGTGTGTGTATATATATATCTATATGTATATATATATATATATATATATATATATATATATAGAGAGAGAGAGAGAGAGAGAGAGAGAGAGAGTGTTTAAAATTCTTAATTTCCTACTTTCAGCTTAAAATAACAAGTACCAGTACCACTGGAATAAATAAGAGATTTAAAATTTAAAAATGTACAGCTTAAATTACTCAGCCACCATTATATGTATATATTTTATATATTTCATTTTCATTCAGGAATTGTAACATTTATTCTGAGGACAATGGGAGAATGAAAACATACAAGTTAACCTTTTTGATATTAGAAATTAGTATTCATATATATGTTCATTTGCTTTGTTGAAAATTCACTATCATTGCATTCATATTGTCAGTAAATAAAAACTTGGTATAAAGACAAAGCACACGGGACCCTTAAATTCTTCTCTATTACTTTTATTTTATAGAATTCTAGTATAGGAATAATCAGCATAGATTTAAAAGAAATGAAACTCCATTAAAAAACTTTTATTTACAAATTTAAATACTTTGATAATTTGTCTGTGTCCAACAATATTGAATAAAATATGTTCTTCTTGCGTGTATGTGTTTCAACTAAATTGCAAATACCCCTTTTCATGCTTTAATATCAATGGTTCTCACAGAGTTATAACAATGAAAAAGATCAATTCTTTAGATTCTGTATTTCTAAGGTGTCTTTAAAATTCCATTAAGATAGTATAAAGTTTTGAAATAATTTTGAAATTTTTTGTTGAATCATTTATTTATTTACTATCACATTCAAACAATAGTGTCACACGGATACAGAGCTGCCATGTTTTCAAACAAACATAAATTTGTGTATTCCAAAATTAACTAGTAAACTATATATTGAACATAGGTATATGGATGAGTAGATAGATAAACAGAAAGATAGATAAATGGATAGATAGATAGATAAATTGATAGAAGGATGATAGATAGATAATGTATAAGTAGGTAAATGCAATGACCCACCACAATAATTTTTCTGGCCAGTTGGCTTTGAGAAAGCCAAATCTCTCCCCCTCAGAGATTCACTATGAGACAGAATGCAGTATGAGAAAGAAAGAGTCTGCAGTTTCAGAAGGAGAACAGTACAGCCTCCATTCTCTGATCCATTTGGAGGTAAATCAGTAGTATTCTAGGAAAGATACACAAAATACAAAGGAAAAGGTATTTGAACTTACATTCAGAGCTGCTATTTTTATTGAGTGTGCACTTTGGACAAATCATTTAATCTGTGTGAACTCCAGTTTCATCACCTTTAATATAACAGTAATGATATCTACCTCAAGTATTAATGAGATAACCTGTGACAGCCCCGTGGGAACTGCCTGGTACAGAGTAGACACTCAATAAATACTAATAATGGGTGACTGTCCAATCAATGAAGGCATAGACATAAAACTCCTCTTTTTCATACTCATAAAGGTTGCAGCGCTGATAGAGATTTCATCTTCTTGAAATATTCTGAAACATGACATAACCATACATGCCCTCTTAAGTTTCAGTTGATGGAATTTAATGTTCACAGGATGAAATATAGGCTGATTATTCACGAGGGAAGTGACATATTTGTTCTGCTCATAGATTAAGGATCAAGATGGATGATCTATATAAGGCATCTAGGATAGAATTATGATCAGCTTTGCAATGATGTCCTTTATGGAAAATGGATGTTTTGAGAATGCAGTTTCATGCCCCAAATGAGAGAGAAATACACTTGAATATATTCTTGTAATTTGGCTGCAACACTGCACATATATTTCTGCAAATAATCTCTTTTCATAGATACACTTTAATCAATTTTTCTAATTCAGCTTGTGTTTTTGCCTACTTTTAACCTTTATTACATAAATGAGAGGTGAACAATCTTATAAAAAATATTAATCTTGTGTTTTACTATGTGGAATTTTAATTTAAGCACAGCAATTTTTTCTGTAAATAAGACCTTCAACTGGCTGATTAATTGAGCTCACTGGTACAAGATATTATTAAATGAACTGTTACAGGCCTTTGGTACAAATACACAGAAGCTATTGAACCCTAGTTTGAAATGGACATAATTTTAACTGCATACACATTATTTCTTTGGCTGAATCATAATTCATGAGTATCAGCAAGATTTCAGTACTATAAACACAAACATATTTTCCAAATATTTCACCATTTCAGTTGACGTTGAGATTGAATTCATTGGTGCTAATTGCACTATTGCTATGTGTTAATGGTAATTTATATTTTTCTCCATTCACATCACAAATGAAATCTCACCTGTGTCACACAATGTCCCAGAATAACTTCTTATTTATTAAAAAATTATTCCTCATGCACCAGCTTTTGGAAATTTAAGTAAATGAAATAAAGTTTGGGGGAAGAATATATAAATTGATAACAATAATTTCAATTTGAAAAGTGTGTGTGTGAGTGTGTGTGTGTGTGTGTGTGTGTGTGTGTGTAGAAAAAAGGCCACATTCATCCAGAAACTCTCAACTTAATATAACTAATCAGGTGAGGCTCTATCATGCACTGTTATTGTTGCATGCTTTGAACTGAATTGTGTTTATGAATTTTAATGTCTTCTTTTCTAATCCTCAGTCTGTGGGTGGTAATTCCTTCATACAACACAGAAGTACATTTTCTATATTCTAATGACCTGTCCAGTTTCTTCCCTATCACTCTCTGTTAGCATATCCTACACCTTGACATGTGGAGTGCCCCCCAGAGTCATAGGTCCTTTCAGTAACTCCATACCCCTGACCATGGTTATCCTTCTATCCAGAGGAACTTAATCTACTTCTTCACCTTAAAAAGTATATATCTCTTCCTGGGATCCAGCTCAATGGTCAGCTTCTTATTAATGCTTTACCCAACCTCCCAGGCAAGATGTTACCCCTCACCAAGAGCCTTCTGTAATATCTTGCTTACATCTTCATGTAGAATAGCTCTCATTGGACCAGAACTAAAAAAAAAAACAAAAAACCCTGCCTTTTCCTCTAGCACAGTGATTCTTAATATCTAGTATATATAAGCATCATAAGGCACTGTGCTAAAAATGCAAGTTCCTGAGTCCTATTCTTAAGAGTGTGGATCACCTGCAGGGGCCCAGAAATCTGCAATTTTATTTGCTGTGTTTCTGATGCACTACTTGTGAATAAACTAATATCTGGACTATGTCTTACTTGCTTTGAATATATAGGTCCAGAACAATGACATTCATTGAATATTTATTAAGTAAATGAGGAGTTTTAAAATACTACATAATTCCTTTGTGAATGATCAGCAAACTGGCTGACAGTGCACCCATGCTGATTTTTGACTATGTTTACAACTGTCCTGACAGAATTGTAATTAGTGGTCAATGTCAATTTAAATGTTGCTACTGAACTTCGTCCTTGGTACTCTCTGTTTGCCAACATTTTTTTGAAAAGTACTTGATAAAGAAACAGAAGATATGCTAGGAAGTATAACTAACATGCTGGTTTTAAGAATTAGTACTCCAAATCATAGCTACAAATAAATAAGTCTAAACAAAAGGGAAAACTCTCAGAGAGATAAGTGTACATTTCTGCATTTAGGTAAAAAAAATTAGTGTGAAGGTGCAGAATAGTGTTAGAACTTTCTCAACAGCAGTTCATTTAGAAAGAACCTAGGTTTTCAGTTGAAAACAAATCCAATAAAACCCAACAAAGTTGAAGGGCTTTAAAACAAGAAGCACAAAATGAAACAGTGCCATTTCTTTGTACCAGTCAACCCTCACCTGATATAATGTTCCTCAAGATCACTGTGCCACAGCTTATGATGGACACTTGGACCCCTGGAGTGGTTTTAGAAGAGAGCAACTAGGATATTTGGTGAAATAGGGATCACAATGTACCAGGAAAAGTTTAGAAAAACCATGTCCATCTGGGCATTCACCTTGGTTAATGGCTGGTTACTGGTACAGTAATGTTGCTCCACAATGATCACAACATATTAGCGTCATACAACAACAAGTAATTATTTAGGTCATGTGTTTTGGTTGGGCTGAAGGTTAGCTATATATATATAGAGAGAGAGTATATGTGTGTGTGTGTGTGTGTGTGTATGTGTATAGAGACAGAGAAAGAGAGAGAGGGAGGTTCACTCATTTTTACCAGTTTCACAGATGCACAGACCCACACATTTTCTTTCCAATGCTTTCTCCTTATAATTAGTTTCATCTAATTGTGTTTCATATCTATCTTCTTTAATAATTCACACTATTTCATTTCAAAGCCTTGAAATCAATTGGCAACAGTCCAATGAATACTATGAGTCTCCTATCTACTTATGGAACTAAGCATAACAGTGGATTCAGAGATCATTGCTTATTTGTGCAATTTAGTTATCAAAATTTAAGGTTTCTTTCAAATATATTAGTGCTTTTTCTAAATTACTGTGTTACTTAAATTTAATTCGAATAATTAGCTTCTAATATTTGCATGAAAATGTTCATTTTTAACCTTTACAATCCTGTGACTAGTACTCTGAGACTGTTGTGCTACTTGATGTTGATGTGGGCATTCTTTTATTTTTATATTGGAAATTTCTTTCTAGGAGTTATATAGATTGTGATCAGTGAAGTCTGGAGAAAAGATCTGACAGGAAAGATGTACAATGCAGGCAGAGAGGGAAGGGAGCTCAAGATACAGCCTCAGGGAAGACCACACTCAGGGTTTGGCTTGGAAAAGAATCTGTGCCAGCTGCCCTTCTCTCCCCAGCCTCGTCTCTGTAGCTCACCTCTGCAAAAGGCCCACTCTCACCACCCTTAGCTAACAGTATTGGAAGTCTAGCCAGAGCAGTTAGGCTAGAAAAATAAGTGAAGGGCATCAAAATTGGAAAGAAAGGGGTAAAAGTGTCACTACTTGCAGATGATATGGTATTATATATATATAAAACCCTAAAAACTCCATCAAAAACTGTTAGAACTAATAAACAAAATCAGTAAAGTTCCAGGATAAAAAAAAATCAACATGCGAAAATCTGTTTTATTTATGTACACTAATAATGAACTATCAGAAAAAGTAAATAAAAAATAATAATACCATTTATAATTCTATTGAAAATAATACCTAGTAATAAATTTAACCAAGAAGATGAAGCGCCTGTATATCAAAAGCTACAGGACGTTAATGAAAGAAATTGAGGAAGACACAAATAAATGCAAAGATATTTCACTCTCATGGAGCTTAAGAATCAATATTGTTAAAATTTCCATACTACCCAAAACAATCTACAGATTTAGTGCAATCTCTATCAAAATTCCAATGGCATTTTTCAAAGAAACAGAACAAATAATTTTAAAATTTGTTTGGAACCACAAACCTGAATATCCAACACAATCTTGAGAAATAAGAACAAAACTGAAGGCATTATACTCTCTGATTTCAAATAATATTTAAAAACTATAATAATCAAAACAGTATGGTATTGACATAAAAAGCAAATCAATAGAACAGCATAGAGAACACAGGAATAAATTCACATACATATGGTCAATTTAGTGAAACTTGACCACCATCTTACACTATACACAAAAATTGACTCAAAATGGATTGAACACTTGAATGTAAGAGCCAAAATCATATAACTCCTTTAGAAGAAAGCAGAGACAGTAAGCTCCTTGACATTGATTTTGGAAGTGATTTTTTTAAATTTGACACCAAAAGCAAAAAAAAAAAAAAAATGGGACTACATCATACTAAAAAGCTTCTACACAGCAAAGGAACCATCAACAAAATGAAAAAGCAGCCTACTGAATCAGAGAAAATATTTGCAAATCATATATATACCTGATAAGGGGCTAATGTACAAAATTTATAAAGAATTGATACAACCCAATTGCAAAAAATAGCACAAACAATTCAATTTAAAAATGGACAGAAGAGAGAAAATATTCACTGGTACATCTAATAGGAGGTTAATATCCCAAATTTATAAAGAACTTATAAAACTCAATACCAAAAAAACAAGCAACCCAATTGAAAACTGGGCAAAGGACCTGAATAGACACTTCTTCTAAGAGGACATACAGGTGGTCAATAGACATATGAAAGGATGCTCAATGTCACTAATCATCAGAGAAATACAAATGAAAACCACAGTGAGATATCATCTCATACATGTCAAAATTGCTATCATCAATAAATTGACAAACAACAAATGCTGGTAAGGATGTGGAGAAAGGGGAACCCTTATGCACTGTTGGTGGGAATGCAGACTGCTGCAGCCACTGTGGAAAGCAGTATGGAGATACCTCAAAAAATTAAAAATGGATCTGCCTTCTGACCCAGCAATCCCACTTCTGGGAATATATCTGAAGGAACACAAAATGCTAATTCAAAAGAACATAAGCAACTCTTTGTTCACTGCAGCATTATTTACAATCAACAAGGTATGGAAGCAGCCCAAGTGTGCGTCAGTAAGTGAGTGGATAAAACAACTATGGGGCATTTACACAATGGAATACTCCTTGGCCATAAAAAAGAAGAAAATTTTACTCCTTGCAACAGTATGGATAGACCTGGAGAGCATTATGCTAAGTGAAATAAGCCAGCAGAGAAGGACAAATACCATATGATTTCACTCATATGTGGAATCTAATAAAGAAACTGAACTAACAAGCAAAACAGAGACAGACTCAGAGATGGAGAACAGATGACAGCTAGAGAAGGGGTAGGTTAGGGGGAGGAGGGATGGAGCAAAAAGGATAAGGGACTCATGGAAACGAATGACAGCGTGGTGATTGCTGAGGGGAGAGGGTATAGGAGCTAAATGGTAATGAAAAAAATACAATGAAAATTAAATTAAAAATAAAATAGAAATGGGCAGAAGGTCTAAATAAACATTATTCCAAGGAAAACATACAGGTGGCCAATGGGTACATGAAAAAATGCTCTACAGCAGTAACATCAGGAAAAATTCAAGTCAAAACCACAATGAAATATCACTTTACACCTGTTAGAAAAGATATGATCAAAGAGACAAGACATAACAACTGTTGGAGGAGAGGCAGAGAAAACAGAACCTCTGTGAACTATTGTGAGAAATGTGGACTGGTGCAGCCACTATGCAGTATGGAAGTACCTCAAAAATTAAAAATAAAATTACCATATGATACTGCAATTTCACATCTAGGTATTTGTCCAAAGAAAACAAAAATGCTAATTCAAAAAAGCTATATACACCCATGTTATTTACAACCTTATTTACAATATAGTATCCAAGATATAGAAACAATCTCAGAGTCCATCAATGGGTGAATAGATATAGAAATTGTGAAATATATACACCAAATGGAATATTATTCAGTCATAAAAAGAAGGAAATATTGCCTTTTGCAACACCATGGTTGTACCTTGAGGGCATTATCTAAGTACAATAAGACAGAAAGAGAAAGACATGCATAATTTCTTATATGTGAAATCTTAAAAAAAAGGCAAGCTTATAGATACAGAGACTAGACTGGTGGTTTATTGTGAGAGGTGGAGGTGGGAGAAATAAAATTTTGAAAAAAATTAATGATACATTTCTGTATCTTTTCCTCTTTGTATCCCAGGATGGCAGTGGTACTCAATAAATATTTATTGAATGACTTCATGATTTCATGTGGTCACCACTTTCTAGGTAAATAGAAGGCAAAGTTTTCACTCTCAATTCCATAGAAAGTTGGAAAGGAGAAAAATAAACCCCAAATCATCGTGTTTTAAAACCCAAGGCTCAGATTACCATAGCTTAAAGGTACTTTGTGTATCTCCCCTAGATCACTTTCTGTTCTTTTGTAGGTGGGTAGGTGGGTAACATCTTTTATTCTGCTACCTAGAAGCTTTCTTTCTTTCTTTCTTTCTTTTTGAGACACAGGCTTTAAAGGGATGTCCTCAGAACATACCACATCATCGAAGGCACTATTGGAAGCATGTTTTCTCTTCTCGCCTCAATTAAATGCCAAATCTACTTTCCCTGATACAAACATCTCAAAATGTTTAGTTCTCCCATACATTTCTTATATATAGTTAGAAGACTGACTATATTTCATATAGTTATATAAAATAAATATATATTTTTTTACAGAGTTGACTCTAATTAAAGTTAAGCTATGGAAGGAACAAGGAATTGGTAAAGGAAAGTGGAGAGCATGTTTCAAGTAGAACTGAATGTTTAGGGCTCAGTGGAGTAAGATGGCATTAGGTTCCCCAGATAGCAAGGGGCGTCCAGGGGAGAGAACACAGAGAGTGATAGGTGGTAATCAATGCAATGGATTGTTGGATGATGCTTTCAGATTAGATGACAGCTGTTTAGAATTTGTATGAATACAAAGCTCATCCATCAGTTGCAAGATTTCGATTGATTTATTTGGTTAATATTTTTTGAACATTTACTATGTGTGAGACACTGGGTACTGCCTGTGAATACAGTGATGATCCAAATAGCCCTGACCTCACAGAAACCACATTTTAATTAGGAAGACAGACAAGTTAAAAAAATAGCACATATAAAAATGAAATTGTAACAATGGCAGTGCTATGTGTGGGAGATATACAAGGTCTGTCCAGGAAAAGTCCAGCCACTGTTAATATAACAAAAATGTTTTGCACATTATTGATGTAACCTGGCAGCCAAAAGGTTCCAAAGGGCTGGAATGCACATGCATGAACAATGATGACTTCACTGTACTAGTCCGTGGGGGTGGTAGATGCCTGTGAGTGAGCATGTGGACTGTGTGGCTGTCATGTGCAAAATGACTGAGTGAGGAGAGCAACAAATCTGCATCAAATTTTGGATGAAGCTTGATAATTCCTTTGTGGAAACTATTCAGGTGACTCAGAAGGCCACAAGTGTGAGCAGCTGGTCATTAGCAGATTCATCATGACAATGTGCCCATTCACTCAGCACAGCTTGTGCAGAGTTTTTTGGCAAAGCATCAAATCATCCAGGTGACTCAGCGCCCTTACAGCCCAGATTTGGTGCCCTATGACTTCTGGTTTTTCCCCAAACTAAAATCACCTTTAAAAAGAAAGAGATTTCAGAATGTCAATGAGATGCAGGGAAATAAGATGGGGCAGGTGATGGTGACTAGGAGAACTGTGTGAGGCCCCAAGGGGCCTACTTTGAAGGGGACTGAGGCTTTGTTTGTCCTATGTACAATGTTTCTTGTATCTTGTTCAATAAACGTCTCTATTTTTTTCATTATTGTGTGGCTGGATACTTTCTTGACAGAACTTGGCATTGTCAAAACACATTGTAGGGCTTTCTGGGATCTGAGAACACTTCCTAGAGGAGGAAGTAATTAAGAAGAGAATGAGAAGGTGCAGAGAATTTTATGTGCTTGGAATAGGCCCTTGTTCTTGATGGTAGCTGGGTTTTCCTGAGAAGGAGGTAAATATAGTTGGGACTCAGATCTCATCTGATCTTGCTAATCATTTCCCATGTTTTTGCCTTGTATTATGCAGATAAAGTTGAGAATGATTATTTGAATACACATGATGGACTAGATAAATGATAAATTATCAATGTGAATTCTCTTAAAAAATTTTATTGAACTTACTGGATGACATTGGTTAATACAATTATATAGGTTTCAAGTGTACAATTCTATAATACATCATTAGTATATAATATTGCATGTTCACCACCCAAAGTGAAGTCTCCTTCTGTAAACATTTATACCCCATTTACCCTCTTCTACCCCTCACCCCCTTTCCCTGTGGTAATGACCATATTGTTGTCTGTTTTTCAGTTTTTTCCTAAAATCTTCACCTTTTTCACCTAGCCACCAACTCTCCTTCCCTCTGACAGCTGTCAATCTCTGTAACTATGAATATGTTTCTATTTTATTCCTTTGTTTATTTTGTTTCTTAGATTCCACACATTAGTGAAATCATATGGTATTTGTCTTTCACTTAGCATCATAGCCCCAGGTCCATCCATGCTGTCACAGAGGAAACTAACAACAAAATGAAAAAACAACCCACTGACTGGGAGACTATGCTCACCAATGATACATCTGATAAAGGGTTATATCCAAAATTTATAAAGGACTTATACAACTCAACACCAAAAAAAACAAATAATCACATTTTAAAATGTCCACGTGCATTCTGTCATCAGACACATCAAGGTTCAAATCTCAGGCTCACTGCAGAAGGACTGCATAGCTTAGGACAAGCGATTTAATCAGCTAAACATAGATTTCCTCTTCAGTACTTTGCTTAATACCAATTCAGAAATTGTTGTGATGATTATATAGGAGAAAGTATGTAAAGCTCTTAGCAGAGTTTGGCCTGTGTTAAGTGCTGGAATTGTATTAGATATACGTTTCTATTGTTATCATGGCTATTATTGCTTCTTCGAGGGCAGAGGAAGGAGAGTTTTTCAAAGAGACAAATTATTTATTGGGTTGGCCAAAAAGTCCATATATTTTTTCCATAAAATAAAAGACATGCTTTTCATTTTCACCAATAACTTTATTGATTTGGATATTTTCAGTTTGTCGGCTATCTCCCTCAGGGTAGACTGTTGATTGCTCTCAATTAATGTCTCCATTTGAT
>PVKM010024700.1:0-20385 GCA_004027735.1 Carollia perspicillata
ATGAGCTTGAATAATCCTGTTTGCCTCTATGACAAATCCGCCACATAAAACCCCCTTCCTGCCTCCTCATCCTCATGGAGTTCCTCCGCGGCACCTCCAGGGGGCGCTGAGAAGTGGCCACTTCCCATAAGGTAATGCTTTACCTGAAATTCCCCCTCTTCTTTAAATCTTTCTAAATTCTATTCGTTTAAAATACCCAAGTTAAGTTCCACTTTTACCACATACCTTTGAGCCTTATTAATTTTTCACTCCACAGCCACTCCCTAACCAGCAGTTGTCATCTAGGGACACTATTGTCCCCCAAGCTACATTTGGCAATATCTGGGCACATTTTTGAACGTCGTATGCCACTGGTATCTACCAGATAGAAGTCAGGGATGCTACCGAGTGTCCTACAATACAGAGCATAGCACCCCACGCCCCCCCTCCCCCGCCCCAGCCAAGAATGACCCAAAAGAGCAAGACTGCCAAGCTGGATAAACCCTGCATGAAAACATGCAACTATGTCATGTGTTAAAATGTTCTGCAACATAAATAAATGCTCATCAGCAAACATTTTGAAACACTTAACCAAAGGCAATCCACGAGTGGCAAATAAGCACATGAAAAGATGTTCGGCATCATTAGTCATCAGGTTGCAAGTCACACCATCATGAGAGACCAGCACTTACCCTCCAGAAGGACTGTAAGCAGAGACAGAGAATGCCGATTGTTGTCAAGGATGCTGGGAAACTGCAACTCTCACACACAACTGGTAGAAATGTAAAATGACAGTCACTTTGGGAAAGTCTGTCAGTTTCTTAAAGCACTATTTACCCAAGAGACATAAAAACGTATGCTATACAAACACCTCTACAAACATGTATATAGCAACTTCATTCATAACAGGGAATCGATGGAAACAATCCAAATGTCCAAGATCTGGTGAATGGATAAACAAAAGTAGGGGCATCCCCACAACAGAATAGCAAGCACTAAAAAGGAACAAACCACTTATATGTGAGATGACATACCTGCCAATCACGTGTTTAAGAAAGCTTAAGTTTGCCCAAAAATTAGAAAGACAGCTACCAATGTTAAATGTGATGAGAGGGAGCTATAGGGAACCACTCCCTAGGTCTCTGACTCCGGGGACACCCAGGGGTACTGCCCCTGGGTGAAGAGGTGTCACCCAGGGTGACACCTTGGGTGAAGAGGTGAAAAATGAAGAGGTGTCTTGGTTTCTCCCGACACCTTTATATTGGCTGAAGACGTAATTCTGTGTTTCTCTACCAAAACTGGCCATGGAACTGGTTGATTCCCTGTATTATCTGACATCAAAATGAAAAAAGAAATCTAAAACTTAGTTTAAGTGATCACATACACCTTGGATGGGCAAACTTTTTCTGTGAAACTCCCAAGTCAATATTTCACTTTATAGACCATATGATCTCCCTCAACCCTGTCCTTGTAGTGCAAAAGCAACCAGAGACAGCAGGTAAATGAATGGGCATGAATGAGTTCCCATAAAACTTTATTTACAAAACAGGTGGACGTCTGCATTTGGCCTATGGGCCATAGTTTGCTAACGGCTACCTTAGGTGAAAAATGTTATAAGGTGTGGGGGGAAAAAAAAGACTTAGCCAAAGTATTTCCTGACATAAACATTAATGACTATCCACTTTGTCAATTTAGAATATCAAGTTTAGCCCTAGCTGGTATGGCTCAGTGGATTGAGTGCCAGCCTGCAAACAAAAGGGTTCGATTCCCAGTCAGGGCACATGCCTGGGTTGAAGGCCAGGTCCCCAACAAGGGGTGCATGAGGCAACCACTTATCGATGTTTCTCTCCCTTTCCCCCGCCCTTGCCCTCTCTAAAATAACCTTTTTAAAACTATCAAGCTTAGTCCTGACCAGCGTGGCTCAGTTGGTTGAGAGTCTTCCCGCAAAGCCAAGGGCAACTGGTTCCTTTCCCAGTCAGGGCTTGTGCTTGGGTTGCAGGGCTGGTTGGTTGGGGCATGTGCCAGAGGTGGCCGACTGATGTTTTGCTCACACATGGATGGGTCTCTCCCTCTTTCTCCCTCCCCTCTCCTCTGTCTAAAAATAAATAAAATCTTGAAAGGGGGGGGAAGAATATCAAGCTTATTACCCCAAGAACATATGGGACGGAACATCAAAAAAGTTACTTCCTACTTTTATACCGTTCATTAGACATGAACTCATTTAAATACCAAAGGCAAATTTCTTTTTCTATTACCCGTGATTATTGACAGGCTTTGATTTCAGAACAATCAGAGGTGCTCATAATCTACTTCTCCTGGTTTTTCACCCTTCCCTTTCTTTTGATAAATCTCAAAGCAATCCTGCAAATGCTTACTTTCCAAAGACAAAAAAAGTACACCTGGCAGCCCTGGTTGGTGTGACTGAATAGATCGAGTGCCAGCCTGCCAAGGGTCATTGGTTTGATTCCCAGTCAGGGAACATGGCCTGGGTTGCAAACCAGGTCCCCCGGTAGGGGGTGTGGGAGAGGCAACTGCACATTGATGTTTCCCTCTTTCTCCCTCCCTTCCCCTCTCTAAAAATAAATAAATAAAGTATTTTTAAAAATTATATCTGGAAAAGAAGTTAGTCCAGCCCTGGCTGGTGTGGCTCAGTGTTCTGAGCATCAGCCTGCATACCGAAGGGTCGCTGGTTCGATTCCCAGTCACAGCACATGCCTGGGTTGCAGCCCAGGTCCCCAGTGAAGCCGCGTGAGAGGCAAACACACATCGATGTCTCTCTCTCTCCCTCCCTTCTCCTCTCTCTAAAGATAAATGCAATCTAAAAAAAAAAAAAAGTAGTCCAAAACTAAGGCTGCCAGTGGCCAAACCGAGGGATGACATAAAAGCATCAAACCCCACCACCCAGCATTTCTAAACTAATGTCCACTGACTTTTCTTGGTCATGTGTGAGCTGCTGTGTTTCTGACTTGGACAACTTCGAGACAACTCTCCTAATTCCCTTCCATCACATACACACTCCACTGTCCAAGATCGCCACAGGTGCCATTTTTTATATCAAATTTCTGCAGGCCCCGGAAAAGGGTAATGAAGATTTTCAACCTAGGGCAGAGGAGAGGTCTTGGTTTGGCACAGGAAGGAAAGGCAGACACTTCTAGATTTTATGGTTTGATGCAACTGAGGAAAACAGACAAAAACATTTATTATAACACACACAAATGATAAAAGAAGCGGAGTTAGTGGCTAGGGGTAATCCTCAGGTATTAGATTAAGAATTTAATGTTATGTGGGTTCTGGGACCCAATTTCTGCATGTGTGTCGGGGCGGGGGGACGTTCCCCACACCAACAAGCAATTCTCAGGCACAAGGTGGCTGTCCTACAATTCAACTCAATTCTGACACTACCGACCTGCAGACAGCATCGGTCCCCGGGAGTCAAGGACTCAGTTCCCGCAAGACTTACCCGCGCCACCACCACTTCAGATGCCAGTCGCAAGCCTGCGTCATCGCCTGTCCTTGCAAACAACTTTACTTACAAGATTACTGGCTCTTTATAAGTGGACGTAAGTCAGGAACCGCCAAACAGACAGATGCAGCGGGCAAGGTATGGGGCCGGGGTGTGGAACTTCTATGGCCCCTCCAGGTGAGCCACGGCAAAAATATCCAAACCTGTTCACCTGCCCGGAAGCTCTCCACGCCACAGCCTTCGAGTTTTTATAGAGGCTTCCTTACACGGGCGGAGTTGGTGAAATCACCGACCACTGGTGACCGATCCCACCTCCAGCCCCGCTCTCCCCTCCCAGGAAACTATGGGGTGGGACTGAAAGTTTCAAATCTCTAGTCCAAATCAGTTGCCCCCACAAACAGGCCCCCCTCCCTCAGGGCTTTCCAAGTCACCTCATTAACATAAACCCAGGCCGGAAAGGAGCTCATTGTGCATAATAATAAACCCATGTCAGGTTTATCGCTGTAGGGGGATTTCAAGCACGAGGACCCTCAAGGTAAATATTATAACAAAGGATGCTCTGATTGCTCTTCTAACTCAGGAAATTCCAAGGGTTTGGGGATCTGTGAGCCAGGAACCGCGGACAAGAACCAAATTTGTGGAAAATATATTTTGGTTGCCTGAATGACCAACTCTATTTGTGCTACAAATCACAATGTCACAGATGTTTTCTACCGACAGAGGATGGGGAGACGGTGAAATACACATGACTTCCTGATACGAAGATCAGTGAGGTTTCCCGAGATGAGTTAGAATGTGTGTTAGCTTGAGCCCCTGAGTTCCCAGCTGGGGTCCTCAGAGATAGTAAGATGTCTCGAGCTAAATACAGGTGGGTGAGGGGGGGTGGTAGGCTTCATATTCCAGACACAGTGATACTAATATACATTCCAACCCACGATGCTTATTACAGTTTGACAGTGACACCCTTCCGATGAGAGGTGAGGCTTGTTTCCTGTGCTTGTACCTGGGCAGCTCTTTGTGGCTGTCTTGACCAACACAATCGACACTGTAACATCAGAGGCTAGTCAGAAAAGGTGCCAGAGCTTCTGTCCCGAGCAATGTCTCTAGGTACACACACTGGGAGGCTTCGGCTGACACGTTCGAAGTCCGGGTGCCTGAAGCTGCCACGCTACAGAGACCACGTGGGGAGAGCACGCAGACCTGTGGAGCTCCGCTGCCCCACCCTCCACCTCTTTGAATCTTCTCAGTCCAGCTACCGGACCTCACAGAAAAGAAATGCTGCCCTAGCTGGTGTGCCTCAGTGGACTGAGTCCTGGCCTGGGCACCGAACAGGTCTCCAGTCCGATTCCCAGTCAGGGCGCAAGGCTGGGTTGGGGGCCAGGTCCCCGGAGTGGGGCTTGCGGGAGGCAGCTGATGGATGTTTCTCTTGCACATCAGCACATCCGTGTTTGTTTCTCTCCGTCTTTTTGTCACTCCTTTACCCTCTCTCTAAAAATAATAAAATCTTTTTAAAGATGCTGCACCCCATTGGAATTCCTGACCCCTCCGGAACATGTGAGCATAACTGGTCATTTTATACCAGTAAGATTTGTAGTAATTCATTAAACAGCCACAGTAAGCTGGAACAGTTGGATATAAAAACCGTATGCTAGGTCAGATGTCAGCAAACTTTTTCTTTAAAGGGCTGGATAATAAATGTTTGAGGATCTGCTGGCCGTACCCTCTCGGTCACAACTGCTTCACTGTGCTGTTGTGCAGGGAAAACAGCCAGGCAAGGTGGAAGTGAGCGGATGTAACTGGGCTCCAATAAAAGTTGATTTACAAAATCAGGTCCAAAGGGCGTCTGACCCCTATTCTAGGCAAAGGAAGAAACCTGATCTTAGTCCTAGAGGCAAAAAGTGCCTTTGTGTTCTAAAAACTGCAGAAACTCCCCTGGAAGCAAAATAAGGTCATTTGAGAGCGGGATGGCTTCTGACTGGGCTTCTATTGTGGCAAGCCGGCTGACCACTCTGTGCCTCGGTTTCTTCATCTCATCCGAAAATGGGAGATGGTATCGTCTACCTCTTAGATCCCTGGGAGGGTTGGGCAGCAGGGACAGGACTTTCAAGGGCACCTGGCAAACAGGAACCGCTACTTCAACGGCTGCTACTCTTTTCATTGTGGTTATCTAGGGGAGAAACTCCAGAAAGACAGAGGAAACAAACTTGAGAAGTCAGGCAAGGGAAGGAACTCGGCCACAACAAGCTAGACAAAGGGGTGAAGTCAGGGTGCGTTTAGGGAGACCATTAGCACCAGTGCCTAGAAAGAGGCTAGCACAGTCAAGGAGGAGGAGAAGCCGGTGGACTGAGGAGGAGAAAAGCGGGGGCTGCCTCCTGGGTTTCATTCTGCGACTTTCTTGGCGGCTTCTTCCTAATGAGAGGTGCGCTTCCTGAAAACTTTGCACCATAATAAAGGAAACATAACTTGTTGAGAAAAATGCTGCGCAGTGTCAGTATTCCGAAATACCAACGCTGTTTTCCTGAACCATATGAAGTTGCCATTTTTGTCCAAAAAAGTTGACTCTCAAACTTTTTTTATTATTCAGCTTAACATAGTGTTGTACTATTTCCCTTTTGATTTATACATATATACGCACATACACTTACACATACACACTTATATACACACGTGCATAAATAAATGTAGATATACACATGCACATATATATACATATATATCAAGAGGAAAACTATTTTAACTGCAAATATTAATTTATATATTATTACAAATTAAATATATTTCATGTCTATTGTTTTATTTATTTTTTAAAAGATTTTATTTATTTATTTTTAGAGGGGAAGGGAAGGAGAGAGGGAGAGAAATATCAATGTATGGTTGCCTCTCGTGCGCCCCCTCCTGGGAACTGGCCTGCAACCCAGGCATGTGCCCTGACTGGGAATCGAACCGCAACCCTTTGGTTTGCAGGCCTGCGCTCAATCCACTGAGCTACACCAGCCAGGGCAAGTCTATTATTTTATGATCGCTGTTTATAAAGGAATGATAAATATAAATTATATATAACAAAATCATGCCACAGATTTGTATGTTTATCCATTTCTTTTACTGAAACATGATCTCTCTAGCATTTTCTCACACAATTAAGGTTGCTTTTATAAGAAGGTTGTACATCTCCCACAGAGACGAGTAGATGGAAGAATAAGCATCCTGTAAACACTCATAAGAAACCCCAAGAGTTTAGGAAAGGCATTTGGTATGACAGGCTCTACTATAAAGGTGGAAAAAAAGTTCTGTGAAATCTGTATTTTAGAGTCCTTTGTTTTCCAAAATACTCCTCTCCAAGATCACTTTTGGCTCTTACTTGGATTCCTTACCAATGAACAATAAATTTTATATTGTGTCTTGAACAATGATTCATTGGTCAGCAGTACATTGATCTATAACAGGGTATAAATCATAACAGGTAAATAAGTGAGCATAAATCAAGTTCAGTTATTACAGTCCAACTTTTCCCTAATCTGGAACTTGGCATCTTGTAAAGCTAAGTGACGCAGAATTTTTAAAGGAAAATGTGTTTATTCAAATGCAAGAGACTATCTTAATGCATTAAGCTTGCATTTCTTAGGCAAATTTATTTGTTTTTCTAAAGATTTTATCTATTTATTTTTAGAGAGAGGGGAAGGGAGGGAGAAAGAGAGGGAGAGAAGCATGGATGGGGGAGGGAAACATGGATACGCTGCCTCTTACAAGCCCCCAACTGAAGACCTGGCCCACAACCCAGGCCTGTGCCCTGAACAAGAATCAAACTGGTGACCTTTTCGCTTTGTGGGACGATGCCCGACCAACTGAGCCGCTCCAGCCAGGACACATCTGGTA
Organism: Carollia perspicillata; assembly: GCA_004027735.1. Classification (NCBI taxonomy): domain Eukaryota; kingdom Metazoa; phylum Chordata; class Mammalia; order Chiroptera; family Phyllostomidae; genus Carollia; species Carollia perspicillata. The sequence goes on from PVKM010024700.1 coordinate 7,316, forward strand.
TTTTCAAAGGCCATGAATCAAGGGTAAGCTACTTCAAAAATTCCAGTTGCCAAGAAAAAAAAAATGTATGCAGAGGAAAACAACCATTCATACTGCTAAAGAGCTTTTATTTTTAATTAACTTCCAACTTGGTGATAAAGAAGTTATTCATTGTTCGTTAATATAACATGACAACATAGGAAAATTTAAATCCGTGTTATATTGTTCGCTTAAATGTCAATATTCTAAAAACAAATAGCTATGGACTCTCCATAAAATATGGATAATTCCACTTTTGACTAAACTTTAAAAAGATGTGGCCCCAAGATAAATCAAATAAATGTACCAAGAGAAAGACACTCTTCAACATACACCAGAGAAAGACAGAGGTTTTAAGAATAACAGACGAAACATACCTGAGGACCGACACTTAAGTCATTTCCAGCTTCATGAGTAATATAAGGAGTCGCCTTAGCAGAATCTGGTGAAGCAGTACATTTTACACTTTCTCATTTTACGGGGAAAGTGAAGCACCCTAAAAATTGCAGGTAAAAAGCAGCACACGAAGGCTTCTCTAAGTATGTAAAGTCCATACTCCTCAAATTGAGATGCAAGCCGTTCTCTGAGGTATTCAGCCAGTCAATACTCACCCAACAACCACCTCAACTGAAAAATATTTCTCAGACAAAAATCATTAAATTCCCCTCCGGCATTTAGCGCTTGCAGCAAAAACCGAATCACTCAATAAAGGACTCACAGGAGGTCCACTCCTCTTTTTGAGGAAAATATGCCCCTGCTTCTTCATGGCAAAATGTTTCCCATGAATTCTAGATGCGCTCCAACCATCCATCCAATTTTAAGAGAGCAATTAATTCAGGCAAAATGCGTTCCTAGTGTACACTTTTATTTTTAAGGCCAGCAATGAGAAGTGTGATCAGAAAGTTGTGGCTTTATTCTAGTTGTCAAAAATGTGCCAAGGACTTCACCCTAAAGGGGTGACTTATGTCAGAATGAAGACTTCGGGTGGATTCCACTTTGGAAGGAGACCCGGAGACATAGTGAGCCAGAGACCTAAAACCTCAGCAGTCAGAGCCAGTTATCAAAACTGAGGCTCAGAAACATGGGAACCGGGAAGAAATGCAGCAGTCGCCGTGGCATACAGCAGTCACGCACTCGATGTCAGGAAGGGGGTAATGAGTGAGACCAGACCCAGAGCCTCAGGAATCCCACTCTCCTTCATGCCTCAGGTCACAGCTTGCATTAGGGGGCTCGAGGGTCCTGTCTCCTCACAGACAAGCAGACCTGCATTGTTAGGAGACACCAGCCCAACACCCACACACACAAACAAGGCACCAAAACTGCATGGGCTTTCTAACAAACTATGAAGAGAATTTAAAAATCCAATGAAATGGCATTAGAATTCCTGTAGACCTGGGGGTCCGGGGCAGGAATGTATCCTGACAATGAGGGAAACATGAAAGCAATTAGCAATTACTTAAAGCCTCAGTTCATTTTAATGACAACCATAACGTAGTTACGAATTTTTCAGTCACCAACCTGAGATTCCCTGAGTTATGAAATCATTCCTCTTAGAAAGTGCATTAGTTCACAAACAGATCTGCCTTCAGGTTAATGGTGACGTAATCAAGCCTTTTCTCTCCCATCAATGTCTAGACTGGTTTGTCAACACTGTTCCTTTCACTAGTCTGAGTGTTATAGGGACCCGCGGAGTCATGGAGTCCAGCCCCATTCTGCCTAGATATACTGCCATCCCCACACTGCTGTTCTTTCTTTCTTTCAAGATTTTATTTATTTATTTTTAGAGAGAGGGGAAGGGAAGGAGAAAGAGAGGGAGAGAAACATCAGTGTGTGGTTGCCTCTTACGCCCCCCTACTGGGGACCTGGCCCGCAACCCAGGCATGTGCTGGGACTGGGAATCGAACCAGCGACCCTTTGGTCCGCAGGCCCGCGCTCATTCCACTGAGCCACACCAGCCTGGGTTACACAGTGCTGTTCTTGACTGTACATTCGAGACTGTGCCCTAGTAGGTCTGGACTCCGCTCCAAGGGAAAGAGGACACAAATTAATCTTACACCTGCCTAGCTACAAGAAATCTGGAAAATGTGCCTCGCTAAAACAAACACATTAAAATGAAATGAAATAATCTTTTAAATTATAGAACACAGGTCAACAAACTATAACTCACAGACCAAGTTCAGCCCAGTGACCTTAGTCACTGCACCTTTTCCACTCAGCCCCCCAGATGCCCTCACCTCTGGCAACCATCAGTCTGTTTTCCATGCAGATGAGTCTGTCTCGCTTTTGTTTGTTCATTGGTCGTGTTATAAGAGTACTTTTGAATGCTTGGGAAGTTTTTGATTGTTTGTATGTGGAGTTGTCCTGCCAGTCACTGGAAACACTTCAGAGGGAAATGTATTCAATGTATAATTGCTGTGTAAACTATTTAAGAGAATTTAATTAACTACTGTCAAAAATGGGTCTGATTATGTAAATAAGCATCATGTGTTTGACATGGATTAATTAAATGTTAGGCAAAGAAAATGTAAAGCTGGTTGTCCTTATTCTACTAAACTTAAAAACAAAATAATAAGCTGTATTCGCTGAACTTCAAAACAAAAAGGGGAAGGGGGTGGGGAGAGCTGCGGGGGTGGGGAGGGGTTGGGGGGCAGGCAGAAAACTGTACTTGAACAATAATAAAAAAATTTTTTTAAACACACACACAAAAAACTAGTAGTTTTCCGAGTGTAACTTTAATAAAGTAAATGTGAAGTTAAAAGCAAAGTTACTGTACATAATCCTTTCAATCCTTTCCATAAGCAGAGGTTTCCTTCCAACCTCAAGGAGCTCACGGGCTGGTTAGCAGGTCTGCAAGCCAAGGGAAGTCCGAGGGAGGGGACGACTGGGAACTGGAGGAGGAGGTACAGGAGACCCCCGCCCAGTGGAGAGAAGCTATCCCTGCTTTGCCCGGGCTCACAGCCCGCCTTCCCTTGCCATAGCCCTCGAAGAGCTGCGTATCAAAGAAAATTCCCTTACAGGTAGAGGATCAGTCACCAGCATTGCTGTCTTGGTGGATTCCATCAGGTCAATGTGAACTACAGAACTGCCCGTCACGCCAAGCCTGGCTTGCTCCATGGAGTCCTTCTACTCTCCTGGGTCCTTGGGAGAATGGAAAATAAACGCCAGAGCAAGAACCAATCACCCACTGCAATCAAGTGCTTTTAATTTCAACAGAAATACCTTTCAGAGAGATATTCTATTTCATTTTGTCACTTTGAAATCAGATCTGCAGAATTTCTTTAAATGCCTCGTTTTGACATTTTCAAGGCTTCGTATTTCTGAAAATCCAAAATTGCAGTGTCTGATATTTTCAAATACAGCTTACCATGGAATGTGGTCTCTTTAAATTCGGCGACTGTTAAGGCTGTCACTTTCTCTCATACATCTAAATTCCACTGCAGGTTGTCTGGTTCTATTTTCCCCGTTTGGGAGCAAGTGTGCACGCGTGCGCGTTTGTCAGTGTGTGCGCGAGAGGGTAGAGTTCCGGCAGTGACACACGGAGACAGCCTGCAGAGTCCCCGGAACTTCAGATCCTGTTCACTTGCGGCGCAGCCAAGCTCTTTGTAAATGTGTGAAGAAGCCACAGCCCCTTATCTTTCAGGAGAAATGAGGACGCGTGTATCCACCATTTCTGCCTGGCCATGCAGGCTTGTGCTCAGCCAAGCTAGCCTCGGCTGCTGCAAGCCGGGTTCTCGACCTGCATTCTTTCCCTCTCCAACTCAGCTAATTTCCCCACTGCCCCAACTACTAGGAAGATTGGCTGCGCTTCGAACTGCATGTTTAGCAAGAGGGAAGTAAATGGAGGCACCCATTTCGTGCGCCAATTCTTGGCTTCCTAGCTTTCTGTTCGCTCTGCACTTTTTGTTCATTTGCTTTTCTCAGTTTACATTTTGTGCCACTGTTTTGTGCACGTATGTAGGAAGAGTTTTCGGTCTTTCATGAACACAGTGGGCCATCAATGCATTGATAGGCTCAAAGTCACAGGTGCGATAATTATTCACAAAGGCACTAACCGCAGAAAGAAACGAAACAACGGTTGCTTCAATGGAACCTATGAAACATGGTGCGGGCTTTCATGTTTTACAATAGCAACATCTGATATGGAGCAGATTCATCTCGCTTCTTTTAAGTCAAATGATTCTTAGAAATGACCAAATGAATATCCCTTTAAAATGAGTTCTTTTGTAAATTATGAAAAGCTAGGAGCACTGAGGAAATAGAAAAACTTCATGACTGTCAATGACTGAAAAATACTACAGGTAGGGATTCCTATCCTTTTTTGGAATCGAGGACACACAATTGATGATCATTTGAGAGTTAGGAACCCTCTTCCCAGAAAACTACCCATGTGTATAAATAGATACATTTCTGCAAACACATTCAAAGGACTCAGAGACCCACCCACTCCTCCCCACCCACAGACAGCCCTACACTGAAGCCGTCACACCGCAGCTGGGGTTTGCAGATTGAAATCTAAAGATTTGTGTTAAGTGAGAAAGTGTCAAGAAAGAAAAATGAGGTATATGTAAATGGCTGTATATATAAATAGGTGTAAGTGTAGAATGTAAAAGATTTCAATTTCTCAATATTATGGTTTCTTAAATTAATTTTTGGTTCTGCAAAGTTATTACTTCTGTGAATTAAAGTTAGTATGTGGTATTGATTTTTGATTTACTCTTTCAAATTTTCAACATGAAAACTGGCAAAAAAATTAGAGTTAATCTCAAAATATATACTTTTTAAAACATTATTACTCTGTAAAATAAATTTCAAAAATACATGGGGATGTATGCTTAGTTCTTTTTTTAAAGATTTTATTTATTTATTTTTAGAGAAAGGGGAAGGGAGGGAGAGAGAGAAACATCAATGTGTGGTTGGCTCTTGTGTGCCCCCTACTGGGGACCTGGCCTGCAACCCAGGCATGTGCCCTGACTGGGAATCGAACCAGTGACCCTTTGGTTCACAGGCTGCTGCTCAACCCATGGACCCACACCACCAGGGCTATACTTAGTTATATGAATTCCAAACTGTAATCCCTTATACCACATTACAGATATTTAAGGAAATATTTTATGATTGAAAATAATTTCATATGTTGGTTCAAGATCCACTAGACAGATTCATACAAGTGCTGAAATAAGATACTTTACCAACGACATCAATTTAAAAAGTCAAAAGTCAATTAGAGATCAATTATATTAGACCTTGCCATCCTTCATTTCTCAAATAGTTTTTTTATTATTTTGAAAAATTGTGTCTTCAGTTCCTGGAGAAGATTTTTTTTTTTAGTTTGTATTTATTTATTTTTAGAGAGAGGGGAAGGGAAGGAGAAAGAGTGCGGGAGAAACATCAGTGTGTGGTTGCCTCTCGTGTGTTCCAAACCTGAGACCTGGCCCGCAACCCAGGCATGTGTCCTGACTGGGAATCGAACCGTGGTTGCTTGGTTCACAGGCCAGTGCTCAATCCACTGAGCCACACCAGCCAGGGCTCAGAAATAGTTTTTAAAATCAATAACTAAAATCTACAAATCAAACAACTTTAGGAAGCCAAATTACTTCAGTTACCTGATACTAAATAGGTCAAACCATCCCACCAGAATGATTCAAAATCATTATTGTAGTTTCTTGCAATTAATTCCTAATTTATCCATAGAACTCCCAAAAAGAGTTTTTTCATAGTTTTACTCTTTACATTTTAAATTTAGGTAATAGATACAATAGATAATTTTATTTCATTGGGTAGAGTGGTTTCGTTGAGATAATTGTTTTCAACTGTATTCAAAAATTACTTACACATTAATTTAATTTACTGCAATCTTTTATTATGATATAGGAGGGAATTATCTGTTGACTTTTATATGATTTAAAGAAGAAAATCCAAATCTATGGATTTAAACAATTTTCTATGAAAAATTACTCATAATCAGCTATACAAAAAAATCTATTTCTCATAAAGGAAGAGGAAAAGGATCCCAAAATGAATATGATAACAAAAAGATAATTTTGATTTTTCTCTTGAAGGATTTCTATTGGTTTTTTTTTTCTGTAGAGTTAGCTTCGCTCTCCTGAAATTCCTCATCTTTTTTCATTACAGCCATCTTTTTTTTTTTTTACAAATATTCAAACACCTTACAGTAACTATTTTACAGCCCTTGTCTGCTAACTCCACCATCCGGGTGACGGTTGGATCTTCAGGCATTGACTATTTTCTCTCTCTCTCGATTACAGGTTACATTTTCCTGCCTCTTACATGTCTATCGATTGTAAGTATACACTGGAGACTACTGACGATAGGTTGTATACATTCTGGATTCCGTTATCCTCCTATGAAAAGCGTCTAGAGTTGTTGTCACAACCAATTATACTACTAGAGGGTCACTTTAACTCTGTGGAGGCTTGGTGTTTGGGTCTTCTTAGACTGCGTCTGTTTTGATTCTGTCTTTATTTCAAGGGCATAGTCCTCCTTCCTGAGACACCATTCCTGGGGCTCCAGTGAAAACTTTAAAGTGTTTACCATTTCCTAGCGCTTGGCAGGATTGGCGCTCCAATCTGGTTTTTCGGCACCAGGCCAATGGCAAAATCTCTCCTCAGGCCTTGAACTTTCCAGCTACAGCTTTCTGACCTGCATATGCAGTTTTGGAGTTAACCAGGGATTTCTGTATGTAGATTGTGGGGTTCCCCTTTTCCAGAATGTTTTTGATTGATTCATTGATGGACTGTTATTGATTTTTTTTAATTAAAGAGCTACTCCCCTTTTCTATTTCACAGCCTTGGTTAAAATATTGGCAAATCTCTAGCAATAGCAAGAAGTCTTGAGGATTAACAGTCAAGTTTTGTAATAGAATGTTAACAAAGAATAGCGAGGCATCTGTATGCCAGAAACAGAAAGTCAGAATTGTTTCTCTGCATATGGCATTATAAGTGTTGGCATTTCTACAAGGTATGTCTCCTGTTGTGTAGATCAAGCATCAAAAGAATGGAAACCGCAGGACATTAGTATTTTTTCTAATAAGAAATGACATGTAGCCCTGGCTGGTGCGGCTCAGTGGACTGAACAACGGCCTGAGAACCAAAGGGTCACCAGTTCAATTCCCAGTCACGGCACATGCCTGGGTTGCAGGCCAGGTCCCCAGCTAGGGGTGTGTGAGAGGTGAGCAGTCAATGTATTTCTCACACATTGATGTTTCTCTCCCTCTCTTTCTCCCCCCTCCCCCCTCTCTAAAAGTAAATAAATAAAATCTTCAAAAAGTTTAGAAAAAAAGAAATGACATGCAACAATAAAGGAAGAAGTAAAACTAATTTAAAATGGACCATCATAAGGGTCTGTTTAATGTACAACAGAACTGTCTCGCCTCCTTTGATAACTTATTAAGACATCACTATAGTAAAACCAAACTCATTACACTATTGTAACAATATTTTTATCAGGCGAAAATTTGAGCTCTGAGCAACAGAAACAGAATGTAGATTATGCAAGCTCAAAAAATTAATTAAAGGAAATGCAGTTGTTTATGAAGGCTGTTCATGAAGATCATGCCAAAAAATAATAAATGGAGCCCCTATAAACAGAGCCAGAGCTGCCTTAGCAGAAGAAATGCATCAAATCTCTGAATGTTAAAACAGAGCGACTCCTGGCTGATGTAGCTCAGTGGACTGAGGGCGGGCCTGCAAACCAAAGGGTCACCAGTTCGATTCCCAGTCAGGGCACATGCCTGGGTTGCAGGCCAGTTCCCAGCGGGGGATGCACGAGAGGCAACCACACATTGATATTTCTCTCCCTCTCTCCTTCCCTTCCCCTCTAAAGAAAAATGAATAAAATCTTTTTAAAAAACTACAACATTTCATTAAAAAAAATTAGCATCACTAAGTCATGTTGTCTGCACCCATAGAAATGGCTTCCTCCTACTGATGTAACTGTTTCCCTTTTCCTTTCTCAGAAATACCCTTTGCCTTTCCTCCTAATTGCAATAGTATTTGAGCTTCTGCCTGAATCAGTGCTTCCTAAATAGCTATTGTTTGATCTGAAGGGTTTGTTGCCTCTCACTTTGAAAGACCTATTTTTTTTTTAGGTTAACAGTCATGAGAACCAGGGTTGGAGGCAATGTTCCCGGAGCCAGCATTAAAAGTCACATCGCAAGACACTAAAGATACTGCAGCCGCCGTCACGGAGGACTGGCGCTGAAATTTGCACAGTGGGTACCACCAGCGTGGACTTGAGCTGCCTCTGCTAGGACCGCAGCAACTGCGACTTCTGACACCCAACATAATTTGCCATCAGAGTGGATTCTGTGTGGCCCCTGCTTCTCCAAACCAGGAGCTGCTAATTCAAGGCCAGGTGATGACGTGTTTATCTGGCCACATGCCCTGCGGCTGGCTGCAAGGAAAGGTAGAAAGATGGGTTTGTGGCATCCTCAGATTCTACCATAGGGTTGCTTCAGCCTCATGGCTTGGGACAGTCGCCACATGCAGGAAGGTAATGTTGGTACTGGGAGGAAATGCTCACTCCCCTAAAAAAAGAGAAAAGTTCCTTATATAATACTATCCTTGAATCATCAAAGAAGACAGAAACATTTCTTAAACTACCTACCCAACAATAGACCCTTTGCTTAGCAGTTTATTTTTCAAAAGATTTTCTTTATTTATTTTTAGAGATGGTGGACGGGAGGGAGAAAGAGAGGGAGAGAAACATCACTGTGCAAGAGACACTTCAATGGGTTGCCTCTCACACGCCCCGAACTGGGGACCTGGCCCACAATCCAGGCATGTGCCCTGACTGGGAATCGAACCGGCCACCCTTTGGTTCGCAGGCCCGCACTCAATCCACTGAGCCATGCCAGCCAAGGCTGCTTAGCATGTTCAAAGCACATCATCTGCTTTAATTTGATTTGATTCAATCACTGCGATGACCTTTAAGGCAGATATGCTTTCCACTTGCAAGGGCAAATTCTGAGGCTCAGAGAGATCACACAGTGATAGGGACCAGACTTGGCACCAGGCTTATCTTGATCCAAAGCCATATGTGCCCAAAGCATGCAGAAAGGCATGCTTATTAGAAAGTCATGGACCAAATGTTTCCCATTACATCTGACACATGTTGCTATAGGGAAGACCATGGCCTTATTTACATGTCTAAGTTCCCAGCACGACTCTAAAGCCCCTTGCAGGTTAAAACAGCATCTTCTCCCCTGAATCTATAATTACCTGACACGGTGCCTGAGCATACAAGAGACGCTCTATCCTTGTTTGTTCAATGAATTGCACAAATCTTGAAAATTCATTTCTGGGATGAAAGGGGTCATGCTGACGTAGACAGAATGGCCCTGTGAAGTTGCACAGTTTCACAGCTGCCCTGTGGGAAGTTGGAAGGGAACACTACAATACACCATTTTAATACAGAAGGAGGGATGGTACCTTTAAAGACATAAGCTACGGCGACACCAATCATCTTCGAAGAGCTGCCGACGTTCTAAGTCGCTGTGCGGCAACACCCTGAGAGTGTGTGCAGAGAATTAAACTATTTTTCTTACCTCATATAGAGCCGATCGTCTTTTCAAGCTACCCATTTATCCTGAATGCCAATCCCCTTGCCAAAAGCCCTAGCTTAGCAATTTTTCAGATAAAAATAAAAATCCTCTTAACTCGAAGGGAAATCATAGTCTATGAATGTCTTATGTATAAAGAAAATCTTAAGTCATCTTTCAAAATTTATTACTGTATATTTTTACACAACGCTGATTCCTTAAGCGGGAGGAGATTTAGGTTAGCTAGAGGAAAGCATTTCATAAGTGGGTAGTTAAAAGCTGGAACAGGTTGGAAAATGCTCCTCCCTGGCGGTGTTTGCACAGTGGACAGATCCTCATTCATCTTGGATGATGCAGGGCACCTGGGTGCATCGGGAACAGGCCTTGTAGGTTTCCAAAGCGCCTTCCAGCCTGGGTTATCATCACCTTCATCATCAAAAAGCCTTTCTTGAGCATTTAATTAGCTCTGATTTTGTGTCCAAGTTGACCAGAGAGCTCCGCAGGGACCTTGTTTGGGCCCTCTAAGAATTTCCATACAGCCTCCAGTAACCCGCAGAAGTGACTCACTCAGCATCAAGCAAACAAAGAAACACAGGGAGCCCAATTCACAAATAGGGCAATGAACAACCTGTGCAAATTCCCAATAAGTGCCCTGGGCGTGGGGAGCAAGTAAGTGGATGGAAATGAGCAGGGTGGGATTTGGGGAGAAGAGATTTCTATGCCGTCAGCTTTTCTCCAGCTGATGTAGAGGAGAAAAGAACATTTAAAATGTCAAGACGCACAGTACTTGGCAAAGGGCAGGGCTACAGAGAAGAGTGTTGAAGGGAAGGGAGCGCGCCTCCGTCAACACGTGATGAGACCCTGAGGCCCTTCAGAGGACTGAGGACAAACTGACAGAGGGGCTGCGTCCAGACAGTGAGACAAAGAAGGCTCCGAAGGACTCCGAAGGATCTCGGATCGAAGGAGCAATGAAAAGGGAAGAGACACACTGCCAGCACCTCGCCGGGGGAGAACACTGGCCACACCTTCCCTCGAGGACATCGGAGGGCAGGGAAGGTGTTAAGGCAGTGGACGAGCAGAAACCGCTAGTGGTGGCAGCACTGAAGATTACCTGAGGTTAGAAAAGGGTCACAATAATGAAGATCTACTTCACCCTTTTCCCCTCCAACCACACAGGAACAGGATCCCTCAACTGAGGCACTTTTGAACTTTGGGGGTGGGCAATTCTCTGGGCGGGGAGGGCCGCCCTGTGCACTGTAGGATGTTTAGCAGCCTCCCTGACCTCAACCCACTTGATGCCTGTGGCATCCCCGCCGCTCCAATTCTGAAGACGAACAGTGTCTCCAGACATTGTACAATGTCTCCTGGAGAGAGGGCGGGGCAGGAAAACTGCCCCATTAAAAAAACTGCCAGCAACAGAAAATTGAAAGTAATTGAACCCAAATGACCTGCCTCTCATTTACGTATCTGTGTCAAAACAAAAGAAATCAACAAAACCAAATGTCATTGCATGGACAAAGACAAAGCCAAACTGGATTAAAATCCTCAAGTCCAAACATTTGCCCGTAAAATTGCGTTGTATTTCTGAGGACCCATGAGACAACACTGTTGGAAGTGAGTCCCTGTTTCAACTAAGAGTCAAATAAATGGATTCACTTCTTTGAATTAAATCTCTGATCATAGCACCGAGGAAAAACATTTTAAGGTATTATTGGTCCATCATACCTTGGTGTAAATGAAAATAAATCATCAGGATCCTTCAGGGAAGCGAGTACTTCTGTTCTTGTTTGATAGGGAAGTAATTAGGATGAGTATGCGGGACCTCATCTCTTGTACTTTGTTCTGCCCTTGCCCTTCATCACTCGGTCCAGTGCCACTGGGGCTGAAAGCCTGAAAACTACATTTCCCACAATCCTTTAGCAGCAAGGTTTTTAGTTACACTCTGCCAATGAAAGTCATTCACAGAGACCTGCCAGGGGTAGAGAGAGAAGAAGTATTTCACTGTCAGGAACAGCAGTCAGATGTGGGCATCAACAGATGATACACGCAGATTTTGTTGGGATTTCCCAAGCACCTTCCTGGTAGTTACCCTATTAAGTGCTAAAGGCTGCTAAGATATAGGGTAGTGGTTTCTAGCCTTGCCTGTACTTCCTAAGTTCTTGATACTAGCAAGGTTTCCTTAACCTTCGCTACTTAATTCATCTACCAGTGTGAGAGCAGATAATTATATTCAATCACTTTCTGCTTGCCTTACTCAGCCTTGACTAATACACAGATAAAGCCTTGGGATAAGGGCATAGGATACCAGGAGAGTGAGAGGCACAAAAAAAGGCACTAAACTACTTCATCATTACGAAATAAGGGACATCGTATTGCTTTCCTAGTGTTGCCGTAACAAATAACCAACAATTGGGTGGCTTAGAACAACAGAAATTTATTCTCTCACAGTGTGGAAGCTGGAAGTCTGAAATCGAGATGGCAGGAGGGCACTGCTTCCCCTGAAGGCTTCGGGAAAGACTCCCAGGTTAATCATCCTCACTTGCTTTCTCCTTGTCTTCTGGTGGTTGCCGGCAATCCTCGACACTCCCTAGCTTCTCCTTGTATTACTTCAATCTCTGTTTCCATTGTCACTTAGCATTCTCTGCGGCTTTGTCTTCACATGTCCTTCTTACCCGAGTCATACTGGACTAGAGCCCACATAGTCTAGTATGATTTCGTGTGCAAAGACCCTATTTCCAAATAAGGCCACATTCACGGGTACCAGCACCTGAAATTTAGGGGGACACTATTGGTATCTAAGACCAAATTTGCCTCTTGCTTCCTTTCTCCCAAAGCTAGTCCTCCCTCGTTGCTTGTATGCTGAGCATCACGGGAAATTTGCCCAGCATTGTAGGAGACAGAGTGTTCTTCGAACTAAATCTCCAAGTTAAATGTGAACACTGCTCCCTGCCACCTCATCCACATTTCTTCTAGGTGCAACCGTTCCTTCTGAGGTCAGGATATTACATAGCCACACACAGCTCTACTCCAGAAAGGCGATCACATAGGTTGATATAAATAACCATTGTTCATTCATTCAGCAGAAACATTTTGACATCAACATGCATACAGCTCTGAGCTAAACCAAAGAAGAGCAAGAGACTATTGTTTAATTATTGATGTGATCTTCATCATGTTCACACAATGGGAAATGAATATAACAGTCTCAGGGCACTAAAAATGTTACATGTGCACTGTCAATAAGATACGTACTGTATTGTATCTGCGGGCCAACTTCTCTGCAAATCTCTCATCAGGACGGGGATTATAAGAAAAACTTGGCACTAAAAAGGAGCTGCAGTTGGGCAAGCTGCAAGGAAATGAGGATTACAGCCAGAAACACCATGGCATGAGAAGGGTTGGTGGGGGGGAGAAAAAATACTCAGAACAGAGTAAGACGACAGATCTCAAGGCAATAATCAATACCCAGGCAAATACTTATGGAATGATGGAG
>PVKM010024701.1:0-20218 GCA_004027735.1 Carollia perspicillata
AAATGTTTCTTTATTCTTAGGCTCTGTCCAGCAAAAGTCAGATCTGAAATTTGGATATTTGTGTTATGCTTTTACTGTGTGTAAAATTAGTTCTTTGGTTTAAAAATGATCTTTATAAAAAAGTTAAGGACATTTTACAGCCCTAACTTTCAATTAAAAAGTGTTACATTATCAAGCTTGTCTGTTATTTGTGTTTGTAAGAAAAAAGTTGGGAAGTTGCTGATAAAGGCTAATTGAAGTTGATATTCCTAATCTCAGATGAAAATGAGGATTTTCTCCATATACATTTTTATACTATATCTTTATATTTACATATCTAACCATTAATTTTATAGGATGGTTCACTGAATGTTAATAAAAGGAGCAAGTTAAAAACACTGAGTTTTCTTTCCTTGAGAATAGCTTTATTTTATGGGAAAGGTGATTGAATTAATAACACCAACTTTTAAGATGGGATTCCTTTTTTTTAAATGCAGGTTACTTAATCTTGTATTCCCTTTTCAGTAGTTATTCAAATTAAATAACTAACTTTGAACATAATGCTAAAAATACTAGTTATTAAATAAATGTATTAATATATATTTTTTCAAGTGGTAATACCCAGTGATTATCCACATGGCATCCTGGTTATGGGCCAAGTAGTTGCAGGGAGGGGGTTGGAACAGGGGGACAGGTGAAGACTTAATCCTTCAGAGGCTCACTGCTAATTAAATATTGCTCAAGGTGTCATGGTAGCATAATGAAGGTACTTGTCATTCACCATTTCAAAGTAACAACAGCAAAGTGGACAGTTTACCTGACCCAGGTTGGTCTTCTCTCTACTCACTGTGCTATTAGCCAAGCTTATAAAAGTATAGTATGAAACTGATTTTCAAAATATTTCTAAATATGTGTTCAGAATCTTATGAGGTATCTGTATGATTCTGATTTATAGCTAAGTGGTTAAAGAAGAATGTGTGGCATATTTCAGATAATGCTGCTCTTGAAAGCCCTTTCACAAATATAGGGAGTTTTTGGAAATTAATAGTTGCCATCTAAATAGCATTAAGCTTTCAATCTTAAATGTATCTATATAAAATGCAAGAAATTGACAACATAGATACAGTGGACCTATTATGGAACTCTGTTACCAATTAAGTGAAATTTGGAGAACTTATGAAAAATGATTCTTTACTAGGAATCATTGGTTATATAGATTCATGGTGGGGTGATTCATATACGATCTTTTGGTTATGGGTGTAAACTCTACATAATTTAGTCCTTAAAGAATTTATAATCAGATTATGTAATTAATGTCACCATAAGTTGTGGTTTATAATAGCTCTACAACATGCAAACCTGACATCTTCCCTCTAATTTGCTTTTTTTAATTTCTTTTTTTAAAATTTTATTTTAATTGGTATTCAAGTACAGTTTTCTGTCTTTTACTCCCATCCCAGTCCACCCCCGCAGTGCTCCCCACCTCCCTCCCATTTCCACCCCCCTTGGTTTTTGTCCATGTGTCCTTTATACTTGTTCCTGTGACCCCTTCCCTTTTTTGCTTTTAACCCCATTTGAGATAGTAGCTTCAACTCAGATATTTGGTTATCTAGTGAAGGCATGCATATCTAAAGGTCACTGAATCTTCTCTCCCTAGAGGTACTAAAAGAAAACTGGGAACGTTTCTGATTGTAGTAAAAAAAGGTAATGACTTATGAAGGTTTTATGTTTCTTTAACTTCATTTTATTTACTTGTCCAATAGTGGCCCATTTGTAATGTTTATGTAGTTATACGCTGTGCCTTAAACTTTTATATTTTAATTTATGCAAACTATAAAATTTTCCATAAATGAAAAAAATAAACTAAAATAAACACAGGTCTTATAAACACTTCTAAAATAAATTGACAACTTAATCAAATAACATACATTTATGGAAGATCTTATGAGCTCATAAAATGACCACTCATTGTAAAGGGTAATAACAAAAATACTGATAATTTCCATTTATTGAGTATTCTATGCCAGGCATTTAATAGGTGCTGTATGTATATTATGCCTTTTAGTTTTCAAAGCAAACCTATGACAAGACAATCCATATTTTACAGAAGAGAAAATGGAATCTGAGAGAGTTTCTCAGCATTAATGTTTTTAAAACTATGTTCTTCACCAATAAGACATAGAAAGTTGTTGATTAAGAAATAAATGTCACAGAAAGCTGAGCCACAAGAGTTCAGCTGCAAGGTAGGGTCCTGGTTACCTCTGCGGTGATTAACCTGCCTGAAGCAGTTTTTATAAAAATACTAGACCAAAAGCAGCATCCAAATTTTAGCGTGCCTGAGAAGAGATGGCTGGTTAGGGAAGAAGGGAATGCTTTATTTATTCAGATTAAAGCTAAATGGAAACCAAATAATGTCAAAAAAAAAAAAACAACGTTAGACAACTGGCAACACATTTGAAAGCTATTGGTGTAAAAAATTCTGTTCCAAAACTTACTGACTTAGATTTGCTAATGCACCAGAATGTAATAAAACAAAGATAGGTGTAATATATATTGTGCGCTAACCTTCTCTCCACCTTCCTTCTTCTGTCAGATAAAGAAGGTACTTCATCTTGCTTTGAGAACCAAGTATAAGGGATAATTCATTTATTTTAATGTGAATGTTTTATTCGTCATTTTTATTTTGCCAATTATAAAAGGCATATTTAATCCATCCATGTTTTTCATAACTTTATGTTTAATTTTTACTGGGAGAGTCAAGTAAATTTTACTCTTTTCTCCATCTATCAGATTGAAACCTTGATGAGTTCTTTACCTGTCATTCTAAAAGAGATAATATAAATACTTCCCATGTGTATGACTTTGAAACAATTGAATGAGAAGTATTTTTAATAGAGCAATGTAAAAGCGTGACAATCTGTATGATATATATTTCAAGGGCGTCAGTCATGTTCTTCAGTTTATATTTTATTGTCCCTATCAGAGACAAGGTTGGTTCCACTATGATTCTACTGGTACCCTATGGAAATCTTCTCTGTTTACATTATGGATTTGGGGATTGCACTCGCTTTGCGATGACCACCATCATTGCATTGGTGTTCTCCTCTTAGTCTGCGGACTAACATTCAATGCAGACTTTTGTTCTCTTTGACTTAGTTCCCAGCAATGGCTTTATTCCCAGTGGTGGTGCTTCTGGCTGCTGTGCTGCTTCCATCTTTACCTGCAGAAAAAAAGGTAACTTCGAGCGGAAAATCTTCCCAGAGCTACTCAAGCAACTTTGTGGGGTGGCAAGGCACTTGGAGAGTGGAAAGGGCAAGCGGGGCTGGCATATCACCAAGTACTCCCTGCTTGCTCAGAGCACTTAACATCATTATCTAGATGGAAGTTTCAGGCTGTGCAGTGCAATACAGTAGCTACCGTCACATGTGGCCATTGAGCAGCTGAAATGTGTCCAAAATTAGATGTACTGGAAGTGTACTATACATACCGGATTTCAAAGATTTCATACCAGAAAAAAGAAGAGGAAAATATCACATTAATTGTTTTTATATTGAGTACATGATGTGATAGTATTTTAGATCATTGTAAATTTCAGCCATTCAGTTATATAACCCTCATGGAGCAATGCCCACATTCTCCTCTACTTTCAGACTCAAAGTCCCACACGCCAACACACAAAGAAGAACCAGAAAATAGCAACACCTGATTTAATACTTTAATTACACTTCTGTTAATAAAATAAAAAAGTCAGCAATAGTCTATTGATTGGATGGCTTTGCTTCCTCCAAATGCCTCAGAGATTGTTTAATATTGCAAAGCTGTCTTCTGACTGACTTCATATAATCTGACCACAATAGATAGAATGAATTTTCTAGAATTTTGAATGCACTTCCACGAAGCCTAAACATTCTTTCCCTGAAATATTCTAAATACACTCTGTCTCCAAATACAGATACCAGGTCAGGTCACGTTTCCCTCAAAGTTGGGATGAACCTTGAGCCACTCCCTTATTCCCTCGATGCAGCCTGATCAAATGTGAATGAATATATCTTAATGTTCCTGTCGTGCACCTTTGTGATTTTAAATATTATTACTCGTCTATCATATTGATAAAAGTATCAAAGGGCACTTTTGGCCTGAAAGGATTTTTAAAATTTTTCATGTCATGAATTACATTTTCATTTTCAAAGCTTCAAATTCCTCCTTTGCTATTTGTCATAGCTTTGGCTAAGATTTATTGGCGATGCTTTGCAACTAATATGGTTTAAACTGAACACTTTTTTAAAGCGATCCTTGCTTCCTTGAATTAATTATTCATTATTATATGTTAAAAATTAAAAAACATTATTTTAAAAAAATTCTAATTTTATTTCCCTTTAGGATACAATCTTTTCTTCTTTGTTAACCTCTCAAGCACAAGTACAAAGAGAGATTGTAAACAAACACAATGAATTAAGGAAATCAGTCTCTCCACCTGCCAGCAACATGCTAAAGATGGTAAGAGGCAGTAATATAAGGAAAGTGGTAGGGAAAGGAAAGCGGTAACTGGTGTTTGTTACCAACTTTGCAGCTTACAACATTCTGCTTCTGTTTTGCTATTTCATTTGAGCTGTGTTATGAGCAGGAAGGAAACTCTTAATTTTATTTTATAATAGTTAAATAACTCATCAAGATTGGGCTATAAAGTTTGGAAGGCAGAATTAGAGGCCAAATTTCAGGCATCAAATGTGAAGCTGTTACTTTTTTTCTTCGCTATTTTTCCTAGTTTAAAATAAATCCCGTTTCTTTCAAGATCAGTGCTATTTAGGGTAAAAGTCCACTTTCCAAGACACAGTCCCTGAAAGTTAAATATCTCCTGTATGATATCAACAGGCTACAAATGGTGTTGGGAATAATCTAGGCGGGTTTATTACTACTATTGAAATATAAATGTAATTATAATACTTTACACGTAGATCAGAATTTAGAATACCACCATTACTAAAAATCCTGACCTGTGGCTGCTGTGTGATCATAAATATTCAGATATTATTGTGGTAGACTTTTGTTAGACACATTACGTATAGACTGTTCTTGTGGGAAACTGGCACCCCAGCAGATAAAAACACACCAAACAAAGGATATTTTAAGACCAGTGACAAATAAATTATACATCTATAGAAGTTTTTTTTTTAAACCCTCCTGGGAGGACATGCTTACTAATTTTGGACAGAGAGGAAGGGAGAGAAAGTGAAAGAGAAACATCGATGTGAGAGAGAAACATCAATTGATTGCCTTTTGTACACACATACCCTGACCAGGGGGCAAACCCACAACCTTTCTGCTTATGGTGCGATGCTCGAACCAACCAAGCCACACCAGCCAGGGCTCTAGAGAAGTACTGAGGTGGTACAAGTTAATCTATCAATCAGATAATAATGCATATGCTTTTTTGGAGTTTAATACTCAAGTGTTTTTTTTTCCTTATGATGCTTAGGAATGGAGCACAGAAGCAACAGCAAATGCCCAAAAATGGGCCAACAAGTGCACTTTACAACACAGTGCTGCAGAGGACCGAAAAACCAGTATGTACATTAGTAGCCATTCGGTGAATAAATGAAGAAATAAAATAGCAGTGAACAAATAAAATAGAATGGACCATACCGGGGTCTTGCATTAAGACTGTGAATAAATGTTGCTTCTATTTGTCTTCTTGAAATCAAAGTACCTGTATATAGAGAAATATGTTAAGTACCATTTTGTGCTTGTAGATGGTTCACGTTATGCAAATAATTTCTCAATCATTGTTTTTTTTCAACCAGCTCATGAATAAATAGGTCATGCATCACCATTTATCAAATTTTAAAGATTAGAAAACTAGGACTTGACAGGAATGACTTACCTAAGAACACAACCTGAAGTAGTGACATATCTTGGAGACTTAACCAGGCTCTCTGATTTCTAATCCACTGCTCTTTTATGAGATTGTATAGCCATTTGGTGCTCTGAAGTCTATGGATTTTATATTCATAAAATATATTGAATTATGTGGAATCGTTCCTGATTTTTTTCTTTAAAAAATACTAAACTTTTTAAAATCAGGATAAGTATTTGGGATATGTTGAATCATTTCAAATTTTTTTAATAGCAGAAAGTCAAACATTTTATATGATTTTGTGCCTATAACGCATAGTGTAATATATTGCATTCAAAAAACACATTGGACATATAAAGGATAAAAATACTGAAGGGGAAAACACTTGTATGCATAAACCTTACATGCAATATTTATTTACATTATCAAGCATTATCATGCATGATATCAAGCATAATATCACTATGTATAGGCAAGCCCAGTTTGAAAGTAGGGAATAATTTACTTGTAATTTCAGTAGAACCGTTATTGTTTGTATTGTTTGTATTGTTCACATTATAATGAAATTATGAAGAGAAATAACTGTATTCAGTACAAGATTGAAAACCAAATGGTCTTAAAGATCCAAGTCTATGGTTAGAGTCTTAACTTCTCTCCTCCACTATTAAAGAAGATATCCAAGAATATTTTATACTTTAAGTAGCATGTAGAGATTAAATTTCTAGCCACCAAACTATAAACATTAAATGAGGGCTTGAAAAGATAGGGATAAGTTTCTGGGCTGCAAGAAACTTCTTTATTTTTCTAATTAATTTTATTATTTAAGAATAATTAACATGAGATCTACCTTTAAACAACTTTAAAGTGTACAATACACATTCTTGGCTGTAGGTACAATGCTGTACAGCTTTTTCATTGTTCATAACTCGGCTTCATGCCCATTGATTAGTAACTCCCCACTTCCTCCTCCTACCAGCCCCGTCAACCATCATTCCACTCTTTGACTCTGTCAATTTGAGTATTTTAGTCATTTCATATGAGGGAAGTCATTCAGTAGTCATCTTTCTGTGGCTCATTTCACTTGTCCTCAGGTTCATCCATGTTGTCACATGTTGCAGAATGTCCTCCTCTTTAAAGGATGAATAGTGTTCCATTTTATACACACGTGTGTGTGTGTATGTGTGTGTGTACCACATTTTCTTTATACATTTATCTGTCAATGGACATTTGATCGTTTCCACACTTTGGCTATCGTGAAGAGTGCTTCAATGAACATCACTGTGATCCTCACCATCACTTGTCTTTAAAAAAAATAGACATTCTGATAGGAGTAAGGTAATATTTCATTGTGGATGTGATTTACATTTATCTGGTGATTAGTGGTTGTCGAGCACACTTTCATACAGCTGTTTGGCCATTTTTGCATCGCCTTTAAAGAAATGTCTATTCTCGTCCATTGTGGTCAGTCCGAGTAAAGATCCCTAGTTTCTCAGGCAGCCCCCAGAAATGATAGATAGATCCTTGGACATTCCATTCAATTCTTTCTCTCCCCAGGGAGAAGCTAGGAGCTGAGATTCTTGCCTGTTCACTTTGCGCTAGACCAGAAAGAGAAACTGTGGCTACTGCCAGCCAAACCCCTGCCTCTGTTTTCAATAGCCCCGGGCAGCTAGATTTTGCTAGGTCTTGTTAGCATCTCCAGACAGGCAAGTCAGAAGCCAGCCCTTCAGGCAGGCTCTGGAAATTTGAGGCATTGAATGTTCAGACCAACTCTTTTTTTCCTGCGGGGAGAAGCAAGCAGCTGTGGTTTTTGTCCGAACTGGGAAGAGGATCTATGGCATCTACCAAACCAAGTCACCTTTTCTCTTCTTCCTCAGAGGGAAAGACTGTGCCAACCCCATCAAACATCCAGGAATGGCAAGACAGATGCCAGTTCTTTGGGTAGCCTTGGCAAAATTGGAACATTAAATGCACTGATCAACACTCTGCCTCCCATAGAGGAAGCTGAGAGCTAAGATTTTTTATTTTCTTGCTCTGTGCAGAGCCAAAGAGACGATTATGGTGACTCCCAGCCCAAGCCACCACATCAATTATCCTTCAGGTGACTAGCCTGTGCCTGACACTCAGGGCCCCAAGACCACCAAAACAAAAGCCAGCCCTCTGGGGAGTCCCCTTGGAAAAGTTGGGATGTGGGAAACATAAACCAAATCATTGCCTCCCCTGGGAGAAGCTGGAAGCTGGGAGGGTGTCTTCCTGTGCTTCCTGTGTTCCATTCCAATCTCCCTACAGGCTTCAGTGAGTCTGGCTTCATATTCTGCTATATATAGGAGCCTTTCAATTAGCTTTGGGGTTTCTCACAAGGGCAATTCATTCACGAACTGTTGTTGGATCCGTGTGTTGAAGGCTTTCTACTTCACCAATCTTGCTGATGTCATCCTCTGCAAAGTCCTTCTTGGCTTACTCTCTGAGGGGGACTTGACCTTGTGACATTCTTATTTACTGATAAGGGAAGATTCAAAGTTTTGAAAACTGCCAATCCTCTTGCTGTCAGTTGCTTTTTGTTTGAGGCTCTTAAAGACTACCTATAGAGCTTTTTCCTCTAAAGTTTGACACAAAATCATAATCATAAACATTTGTTTAGGGTTCTGTATGTGAAAAATCTCTGGTAAGGGTGGTTACAAGGAGGAAAGAAAGATTAAAAGTTGGCTGTTGCCTTTTGCAAGTTCATAATACAAAGCTAAGAGTACACGAGGTATTGCACACATGAAGCATTGAGCACAAAAAAAGAATGCACCTTTGACAAGAGGAAGGAAAGAAGAAGAAGGTCTTCTCAACCTATTCAAGTTTTGTATGTTGAGGCCAGCCTCATTACAATAGGCAAACCTGTGTTCTATACAGCATTCTAGCTGATAAGGAATTGAACCACCTTTTTTATGTATTCATTTTAGTCAACATTAGCAAGTATGGGCACTGTAGAAGGCAGCCCCCTGGTGTTCGTATAATGGGTTTCTTTTGCCATTGCAGCTATATTGCTTTCTTCATGATCTGTTCCTTCATAGGTACAAAATGTGGTGAGAATCTCTATATGACGACTGACCCTACTGCCTGGTCCAATGCAATCCAAAACTGGTATGATGAGAGCCACAATTTTGCCTATGGTGTAGGACCAAAGAGTTCCAGTGCAGTTGTTGGACATTATACCCAGGTGAAGGGAGCAAATGAAAATACTTCTGCCACAAATGCTCTAACACAGATAGCTTCTCTAATCTATGACTATCTCCAGTGTTTAATTTAGGGGAATGGGCCTGAATAGGTAAAATATAGTCCTGGCACCGGGCTGACACTTCATCTAGAGCTGTCATTTTTTCCCCACGACCTGCAAAACTCTTGGTCGGGAAGTGCACTCTGTATTTCTCCAACATGATATATGAAGAAAGCACTGAATTTACATAAAAATTTACTATTTTAAAAGTTTGTGATTTTGTTATAATAATTGAAATATTTCTATAAAATATGTGGTTATACACTATAGTAATAATATTTTTTCAAACTTTTATTTGGTATTTGTTTTTTAATATTTCCTCTCTCTTTTTTACTGCATTCTTTATATATTCCTTTATGGTTTTGTAGGTTGTTTGGTACTCATCTTACCGTGTTGGATGTGGAGTTGCCTACTGTCCCAATCAAGACACTCTAAAATACTACTATGTCTGCCAATATTGTCCTGCGTGAGTATACACTTTAGAGTTTAAGTCAATAATTCCATCTGCAATTTAATATTTTTTACATTCTCATATGTTAAACAAACCAGAATAAAAATATATTCCAGTGAATGGTAGGAATAAATCTTCAGAAATGCTTTTTTCAGGTGAGATACATTCAACTTATCAAAGAAGAGACCAGGTTCTCAGGTCCAAGTATAAAAGGTTATTTCATGAATATGTGGAATGTGCATTTCTCTAGATTTGGTATCATCAGTCCTTGTTAATTGCATATTCTAAGAGGGTGGAAACTTGATGATTAAGCAAGGGGTGATAGTGCAGGGATCACAAATTGTGATTTCTGTCTTCTCTGCTAAAATGTTTCCACTTGTGTTTATCAAAAAACCACTTACATTTTTACCATTAAAAATGATTTACTCTTTTGAGTTTCAAAGGTTTTCTAAGAAATCTTCAATATATTTCAGAGTCCAGAAGAAGTTAACATTGTAAGTCTTTGTTTCTCAGCAGTTTTCACACACACACACACACACACACACACACACAATACATCCATGACAAATCATCTCATACTATCTTGATTTATAGCAGGAAACATGCTGTTTCATCAAGCAATATATTTGAAGTCATCCACAATAATACCTATGGATATTTTGAAGACCTAATTTCAACATATCTTTTAGCCCTGATTTCTTTTAATGTTTGTAATTCCTTATGACTAGAGGCAGAGGGACCCCCAAAATCAAATTTCCCATAGGATTTATTTTGAGATTGTAGACAACCTGGGGATGTGGATCTTCCCCTGGAGAAGTGTGGCCTCCAGAGCCATTTGCCCAAAAGCACCTACTAAGTCTTACAAAAAAGAAATGAAAAGTCCGAGGAGAATGCATTCAAATTCACTGCCTGCCTGTGAGAGGGCAGGCATCTGAAGTGAGGGGCGGAGTGAATAATGACGGAAAGCAGAGGTGAGAGAACTTCCAGAACACTTTTATGTCTATTTTACAGCTTTCCAAGGGTTCACACACATGTAGTTCTGTTCTGGGCAGGGAGACTGAGATTCGAGTGTATTCTTGGCCCATTGGACACTATGGAGATTAGGACTCCCACATATTTTTAAGTAAATTAACTGGCCAATACGATAATGATCATTGTATTGATCATTACAAGTTAGTCTCTGTAAGGCGATTATACCTTGGATATTGATGTTTATAAAAACTTTTAAAAACTAATGTTACTTTTGTGGTAAACATAAAAATCACACACAGCCTCTAGAAACTTACAAATTTCCCCAACTTTCCCCTCCTCACAATCACAAACACCACAAACTACTTAAATACCATTTCCCCTGTGTAGAGGTAAAAAAAAATGTATATACTTGAGCTTTACTGTCCCTAATTCATGTAAGAAAAATTATGGTGTTTATCATTTTTCAAATATAAATGATATTGTAGCATTGCATATTCTTTTTCATACTGCAACCCCCAGCCCCCTAGGAGTTTATCCTGACTGGGAGATATGCTCTTCCCCTCACCAGCACGTCGGCTGCACTGCCTTAGCAATTCGCCCAAGTCTACTGGGAGACGAAGAGAGTATTAAAATATACTGAGAAGTTTAGACTGTAGTCATCCCAATTTAGTTGTCCAACCTGCAGAATAATGGTCGAGGAGATGGGTCAGTGTGTGAAGCATTTTCTTAATTCGGAGTTTATCTGAATTACATACTGGGAATTATATTTTTTCACTTTTGCTAACATATCTAAATATATTTAATAATTGTGTATTTTGTGACTGTGCTACCCTTGGAGTATAAACTAAACAGCAAGGTGGAAAATATTTGACATTGTGTATTTTAAATTTCAGTGGTAATAACGTAAGTAAAAAGAACACCCCTTACCAACAAGGAACGCCCTGTGCCAGTTGCCCTGGTAACTGTGACAATGGACTATGCAGTAAGTTTAAAGCCATTAACCTACTATGATAATAAAACGCTCATATTTTATTTTCTTCTTATGGATTAAGAAATCTCATAAAGTTATCAATTTATATAATGTCTTTATGCAAAAGACAGAAAGATTCCTCAACAGGACGTATAAGTAAAGATTTTATACACTTTACTAACCTACATATTTTTGTAATGGAAAGAATATTACCATATCTAACATAATAAAACATCTACCATCAATTACTTTTGTGGCTATGCAGACTATACATTAACTATACATGTTTCTGGTAACTAGCTCATTTCATTGAAGTATCATTACACTAAAGGTGGTCATTTGAAAGAATGAAAATGTATAAATCTATGGATGTGAGATGACATCATGGTTCAGTCTAGACAGGCACACTAAATATTAAATTTCTTAAGAGATTTTATTTCTTTATTTGTAGAGAGGGGGAAGGGAAGGAGAAGGAGAGGGAGAGAAACGTCAGTGTATGGTTGCCTCTCATCCACCACCTACTGGGGACCTGGCCACCTGCAACCCAGCATGTACCCTCCCTGGGAATCGAACCAGTGACCTTTAGGATTACAGACTGGTGCACAACCTATTTAGCCACACCAACCAGGGCAAATAGTGTTTCTTTTGTGCTACTGTGTCCATCATACTGATTACCACATTTTTATCCTATAATAGGAATCATAGTGTTTGATTTAATAAATGGTCACTGACCCTAAATAAGTAGTTTTATATACTTCTTAATGACAAAATCCAATCCACATATAATATTGGTTCATAGAACCTACAAACACATTGTTGCAAAAGGAGAGAATAAAATATCATATCATTTCTAAAGTTGTCATAAATAGAAGTAAAAAGAGTGTTGGCCTTTTATAGTTAGAATATTTTCATTAGAATTAAGAACAGTAGATTTAACTTATTCACTGAGAGCTTTACCTTTCAAATGCATTCACTTTTAGCATTCTTTCTGACTGAATTATATGGCTATAATTCAGAATATTAATGATATCAAAGCTGTAAATCAAATAAAGAAAAAGTGGAATCTTTATATCTTGACTGAATGCTATTTGCTAAGGAGATTAGAATTATCCTATTAGCAATAAGCACTTAACTGAAAGATTTTAAACCAAAGAGTGACAAGGCCAGAATCACATTTCATAAAAAACTTTCTAACAATAGTATGTAGAAACAATTGGATGGAAGTCAGCTAGAAAACTGTTGAAAAACATGGGTTTAAGGAAGCGGATGTCTTTACTGTGTTAATGGCAAAATAAATAAAGCAGAATGGACAGGGCTGAGAGACCAGAGGAACAGCCAGTGTTTGTTACCTGTGCTGGTTGAATGTTGGTTAGAACTGGGAAAGGAGTTCAGATGGACTCAGTTCCCGGCCTAAATCACTGAGTAGTCAGAGAGCATTTCACTGAGATTGTGGGAGGGATGTAGGAAGACAAAAGCCAAGAATCATCAGTCTTGTGGGTAGTAGGATGAGTTTAGTTTGGGATTTGTGAGTTTGGGGTTCCACGGGGACATTCAAGAAGAAATGCCAGAAGGAAAGGGGTCGTATTATCACTGTTTTACATCTTAATCTTTCTACAAAAATCACCACTTTCTCCAGAAAAAAAAAGCATTGGAGTCTAAAGCAGTTCTGTCCAATAGCTTAAAAGGATGGAAATGATTAAGGAAATACATTTTGATTTAATTTAATTTATAATAATTTAATTTAAATAGCTACATATGGCTAGTGGCTCCTGTATTAAACTTTGCAGGTATACAGAAATTTACTTATATTGATCTTACTTTCTTTGAAAAAGGAGAAACGTAGGTCACTTAATTTTAGAAATATGTTGCCAAGTTCAAAATTTTAAGTGATGGATTAAATGGTGAGCTCAACTAAAGCACCTTATTATGTCCCTCAAGAAGTGAAAAGCCCATCATAGTGTAAGAGAGGCTGGCTTATTTGTCCAATGCAACCCCCTAGGCATTTTGAATGTATAACTTGTTTTGCTGCCACTAAGGAAAATAATAATAATGTAACTAATTGGTTTTTCTCACAGCCAACAGTTGCGAGTATGAAGATCTCCTTAGTAACTGCGATTCTTTGAAGAAAACAGCTGGATGTGAACATGAATTGCTCAAGGAAAAGTGCAAGGCCACTTGCCAGTGTGAGAACAAAATTTACTGAAATACTCAATGTCCAATGTGCAAGACTAAATGGAGAAGGGCTGCATCATTTAATTGACATATCCCAGAGGGGAAATTGTAGGCATGTTAGTTACAAATTTGATTCCAAACAGTAATGCATTTTTTTTTCTTGGATCTTCACAGAAAGCTCTTTCATACATTGATTTACAAAAGTAGCATAGTCTATAATGGCAACTTTGGACTTTGAGATGAACTTGGTACTTTAAACGTAATGAATCAAATCAAGTCGAAGATTTTTGAAGTTTTATAACTGCAGAATTTAGGTCACCTAGAGTTTTGGACTAAAATGAAGAATCATGTTTCCTGAAACAACTTAAAAAGCCTCCTGTAACATCATTGTCATTCCTACTACATAATTTTTAAATATATAAAGAATGAATTCAAAGAGTAACATCTACCTTTGTCTTATGGCCTCCTTTTAAAACAAAAATAATAAAGAACATATCTAAGCAAACACATAGATGTAATTCTTTTTTTAGATATGATTCTTGTGCAATATTTAATAAAATTCATAATTGTTCCAGCTAGATTTAGCCAAGAGTAATGATTTATAGAATAAAATTTCCAAAATATTTGCCTATAAAATTAAACTTTAGAAAACACACAAAAAAGAATCAGTCTATTCTTACTTTTTTTTTGCTTTTTTGACATTCTAACACCCTCTCTATTGGTTTAGTTGATAAATTTTGAAAAGAGAGTATTGCCCTGTCTGGAGTGGCTCGGTTGGTTGGAGTGTGGTTTTGTACACCAAAATGTTGAGGGTTTGATTCCCAGTCAGGGCAAATACCTAGGCTGCAGTTTCGGTCCCTAGTCGAGGTACATATGGGAAGTAAACAATTGATGTTTCTCTCTCACACTGATGTTTCTCTTTCCCTTCCTCTCTCTAAAATCAATAATCACATTTAAATTTTAAAAAGGGCATTATTATCTGACAACATATACAAAAATATCTTCCCCAAAAATAGTAATAAATATTTTAGAGAGATTTACCACTTATAAGTCTTTGCCTCACTTAATTTACAATTGATAAAACAAATTTGACCCATTTCATAAATTAAAAAGACACTTTGAAAATATAAAATAAGTGAAAAAGTATGGATAGTAGTCAGAAAAATATCTGTCAGGTCTCTCCAAACAGATGGTGAACTAGCCTGAGCTATTGATGCCTCCAAGATGAAACATCATATAAATTATCTTCATTAAAGAAATTGGACTTATAATTCTAATGTTTCTGTAAGAGAAAATTTCAGGCCCAGATCATTTCATTGAAGAGATAGCAGCTATTTAAAAAAGAATTACTACAGATTATGCACAGTATCTTTCAGAAAATGGAATGAAGGAATACTCTCAATTCACTCTTTGAGACTAGTATTATCCTGCTACTAAACCCAAAGACATTAAATAGGATTTAAAAAACTATAGAGTTATAGCTGTCATGTACATGGATAGAAAAATTCCAAACAAAAATTAAGTAAATTAATCCAGGACTATAAGATAAAGATAATATACTCTAGCAATACTGGATTACCTGTACAGGTGCCGGGTTGAGTTAATATTCAAATCAATCTTGTTGCCACCATATAAACAGACTAAGTAGAAAAACCATGTGTTCATCTCAGTAGATGAAAGGCAAACATTTGACAAAATCTGATACCCAGTCAGATAAAACTCTCAGCAAACCAAGAAGGGAAGGTTTTCAAGTTGTCAAAGGAAACCTATAAGCAAATGTATTCTTTTATAAACAAATATACAATACTTAATGTTAAAAGAGTGAAAGTTTCCCCCCTAAAATAGGGGAAAAAATCAAAGATATTCATTGTCTTTGTATTAAACATTGTAGTAGTCCTGTCCACTAAATTAGATAAGACAAACAAAGAGCATCTAATTGGAAAGGAAGTGGTAAAACTATTCTCACGCTCAGAAAAAATGATAGACATAATGATCAACCTGAAAACAGATACACATATATGGATAGCTGATTTTACAATGGTGGAGAGGAAACTCAATGGAAAAAGAATAGTCTTGTCAGCAAATGATGCCAGGAAAAATGATATATATTTAAAAAATGAACTTTGATTTGGATTTTGACTGTACCTAAAAATAACCCCAAAACTATCATAGACCTAAAAAAAAGAAATTAGAAAGAATTTAGAAGAAATCATAGAGAAAAATCTCTGAGTTCTAGTTAAGTAAAGATTTCTTATGTACAATGTTAAAATGATATAAAAGAACAAATTGATAAATTGGCTTAATCAAAATGAAAAAAGTTCTGTTCTTTTAAAACACCATTAAGAGAACAAAAGGGCAAGTCATAGACTGTGAGAAATTATTCACAAAGCATCTATCTAAAAAAAAGACTTGTATCAGGAATATATGATGACTCTCAAAACTCAATAATGATTTTTTTAAAACAACCCAGTAAAAATGGGTAAGAGACTTGAACAGAGACTTCACCACAGAATGTGTACAGATGGCAAATATGAAAAGGTGTTCATCATTAGTCCTTGTAGAAATGCAAATTAACCACTGTGGAAATACACTATCCAGGTATTAGAATAACTAAAATGAAAAAGACTGACTCTACAAAGTGCTGGTAAAGTTGTGGAAGAACTGGATCCATCGTACACTGCTCTTGGGAATATAAAGTATGATATAAAGATAACATGTCTGTAGGTTCTTAATAAGTTATACGCCTGTCATACAGTCCAGCCTTTCCATTTCTATATATCCAAAGGAAAACATATGTCCATTCCAAGGCTCGTACACGAGCATCCATGGAAGGTTTATTTGTAATAGCCAAAACCTAGAAACAGTTCAAATGCTCATTCACGTGTGACTGTATTAGCAAGTTATAGTATATGCATGTAATGGACAACTACTTGGCAAATAAAAGAAATGAACTATTGATGTTCCTAACAACTGATATATCTCAAAATAATTAGTAAAAGAAGATAAAATCATGCATACTGTATGATTCCATTTTTATATAAAACTAAAAGCAAGCTATAGTGACAGGAGGTCTTCAAGTTTCTCATTTATAAAATGAGTATAATCATTATATCCATTGCATAAGGAATTTGGTAAAATTTAATGACATAGGTAAGCTTAAAACAGTGCTGGTTTCAGGGTAATGTCAGCAAAATGGCAGTACAGGAATTTCTATACTGCCAAAATTGCTATAATTTTGAACAACAATCCATACACCGAAATACCTTCACAAGAGCCAAGGATTTCAGGTGAGAGATTATAGCACCTGGGTGAAGCATAAGAATTAGAAAAGACACAATAAAGAGTGTAGCAAAGATAGATTCGCTCTACACACATTTCTGTCCCCGGATCCTGGGCAGCCTAGTGCATATGCATACCCTTTTGTGGAGAAGTAGAGTGAAGTAAGCACCTGACTTCACCACAGACCTTAGAACCAGCCTGCCAAGCTCTAGGCCAACTCCTGTGGTTCCAGGGGGCTTCCTAGGGGCTCCTGCAAACCAAGGCCCCTAGCTCTTCCAGGGCTCATGGTTTCCAGAGATTCCAGGCAGCTGCTATGGCTCCAGGTTCCTGGCAGGCTCCTGTGAGCCCAAGCTCTTGACCTTCCCTGGTACCAGCCGGCTCCCATAGCCCCAGGCTTCCAGTGGGCTCCTGTGAACCTGGGATCCCAGCTCACCCCAACGTCAGCTGGCTTCTGAGGAACTGAGAAGCTCCTGTGCAGCACCAGACTCCCAGTCAGCCTGGCAAACCTAGGCTCTAAGCCTTGTAGAATAACTCAATACCAATGAATAGGCCAACAAATAAGATATTGTATATATGACTGTCATAGAGAAAAATAAGCAGGAGCATATGACAGAAAAAGAGTAAGTGGGCCACCTATTTTTCATTATTATTATTTTTAATCCTCACCCAAGTATATGTCCATTGATTTTAGAGAGAAAGGAAAATGGGTGGGGGAGAGACATAGATGTAAGAGAGATACATCAGTTATCTCCCATATGCACCCCAACCAGGGATTGAACATGCAACCTAAGTATGTGTCCTGACTGAGGATTGAACCTGCAACCTTTTGGCATATGGGACAATGCTCCAACCAACTGAGCCACCAGGCCAGGGCTAGGTTTGCTGCTTAAACATCATCTTCTCTTTGGAGGTATAAGAAGTAATTCTGGGTTATGTAACTTCACATGCAGGATGCACAAACTCTATGCAGGCTCAAGGTACCTCATTATCATTGGATACCACATACTAAAACTGAAATCATCTAGAATTAAGGAGGAAAGGTAAAGGTTAAATTTTGTTATGTGTATGAATTTTGTAGAAATTAATGGAATATGAAGGCATACAATGAGAACATAACAAGTACAAAATTAGATCAAATATGCAAAATAGCAAAATATATCAGTATGTAAGATATTTTTTCTTGGTGTAGTAAAATTATTTGAGTAAAAATTTCCCAAAGGCATAAAATTAAGTTCGATAAGTTATTTTTTTAATTTTTAAGGGATAAAATATATATTTATTAAATTAATTATTTATATGCTAGACTAGAAATACATGACTATATAAATTCTAGATAGTACAATAAACTGTCTAGAATAGCAACAAATTTTTGTCTGTTGCCCTGGCTAATGTTGCTCAATGGGTTGAGTGCCAGTCTGAGAAGCAAAGGGTCACTGGTTTGATTCCCAATCAGGGCACATACCTGGGTTTTGGGCCAGATCCCCAGTTAGGGGCATGTGATTGGCAAATACACATTGATGTTTCTCTCCTTCTCTTTCTCCCTCCTTTCCCCTATCTCTATAAATAAACAAACAAAATCTGTAAAATAAATAAATAAATAAACACTTCAAAATTTTTTATCTGTAAGAGCAAATTATATTTCTTACCTTCAACTAAACTAGATCTTGTGGTCTCAGAAAACAGTGAAATGGAACATTGGGTCATTCTGTCTTTTACTGAGGATTTCCAGGTCAAAAGGTAAATTTAATTATCTCTGTACAGTTAAATATAGTTTAGAGAAGAATCAAATCAGAAATTGGCTTAGTGTCTACAAAATTAAAAAGCAAATGTACATATCATTCACTTAAAGAAGCAAAACTGCATCAATGAAACCACAAAGTATTCAGGAGATGTTGATGAAAACGCATCATGAGAAGTCTCCAATAATTGTAAACAGAATCAGAAATGGATTACATCGCCTCTGGCAGAGTGCAGTGTAAGAGAAAGAAACTATTAGCATCACAATTACTCATGGTTTTTCAAGTTTTATGCAAATAAGCAATCTAATATATTGACTCAACATATTCAATATTTTATGCATTATATTTTTATTAAACATAAGTTTAAAGTAAAAGTTTTAGATTTATGGTGCTGATAATTGTATTTATTAATAAAATAAAAATATTTATTGTTATTTTCATTTTGAAAGCCAGGAAAGGTTGGCAAAGTGAGATGATTTCTTGTAAAATAATTTAGATCCAGCCCTGGTTGGGTATCTCTGTGGTAGCATCATCCCGTGCACCAAAAGTTTGTGGGTCCATTTCCTGGTCAGGGCACATCGCTAGGTTTCAGGTCGAATCCCTGGTTGCGGGTACATGGGAAGCAACAGATCAATGTTTATCACATCAACGTTTCTCTCTTTCTCTCCCTCTCTCTCTCTCCCTTCTGTTCTCTCTAAGATCAATGAAAACATATCCTTGGGTGAGGATTAAAAGAATTTACATCCACAATGGAGAAAAAGAAAAATAGAATGAGCTCATTTGTTGTAGTATATTCAATAATTAAGAGGTAAAGGATTCTATTAAAAGCTGATAAATCCACTAGAAAAATGGCACATAATACAGGAAAAAGGCACTATAAAAGTACAATTACAAAGGTAACTACTAAAACAAAAACTAAAAACCTTCTGAGTCACAATTTTTTTAAGAGCAAAGAAAGCACAATATGTAAAGAAACTATTGGATGAGCCATACTCCGTGAGCCACATTACTCAGTAATGTGGAGTAAAAAAACACATTAAATGATATTTTAAATAGATAAAATAATCATCATCAAGTTTGAAAAAAAGAACCAATTCAACTAATGTTGGAATGTCATTTTGGACTGTAGCCTTCTGTACTTAGGTAAACAATTGTTCAACTCCAATGATCAGACTTTCTTGCTTGCTTGTTGTTGACCTTAGATGCAGATGAAACTTCTATGTATCCTATGATTGAACAAATAAATACATATATTGTAAATAATAGGATCCAGTTTTCTCACTGTTGGAGAAAGGTTTTGCACACGTGGAAGGGAAGAATGCAGGAATAAATCTTGTGCTGTGTTAGAGTTGGAGGTATTGTGAGTTGATGGTTTTTAACATGTAGCGATAACTATATCTGCTAGGGAACTAAGCAGAAGGAATACTTGCCCTCATGAATCCATAATTTTTGAAAGTAGGAGGTAAGAACACAAGGGTTCCCAGCCATGAGAGACACACTCTGTTCTTCAGGATGGGAAAAATTATTCATAAAACAATGTAAA
>PVKM010024702.1:0-20373 GCA_004027735.1 Carollia perspicillata
TAACGTAATTAAAATGTCCATAATGCCCAAAGCAATCTATACATTCAACACAGTTCCTATTAAAATACCAATGGCTTATTTCACAGACCTAGAACAAATACTTCCAAAATTTATATGGAACTGAAAAAGACTCCAAATAGCCTCAGCAATCTTGAGAAAGAAAAACAAACTAGGAGGGATCACAATACCCTATATCAAATTTTACTATAAGGCCACTGTCATCAAAACCATCTGGTACTGGTATAACAACAGACACATAGATCAACAGAACAGAATTGAGAGCCCAGAAATAAATTCATGTCTCTACACTCAATATTTGACAAAGGGGGCATGAACACACAATGGAGAGAAAATAGCCTCTTCAATCAATATTGGGAGAACTGGACTGGTACATGCAAACAAATGAAACTCAATAACCAACTCACATCATACACCAGAATAAACTCAAAATGGGTAAGAGGCTTAAAAATAATTTGTGACACCATAAAAGTCCTAGAGGAAAACATAGGCAGTAAAATTTTAGATATCCTGTGCAATAGCATTTTTGTCAATATATCTCCTAGGACAAGGGGTATAAAGGAAAGTATAAACAAATGGGACTACATCAAATTAAAAAGCTTCGCATAGCTAAACAAAACATCAGCAAAATGAAAAGAGAACCAACTGTATGGGAAAGCATATTTGCCAATGATATCTTGGACAAGGGTTTGATCTCCAGACAACTCAACACCAGGAAGATAAAAAAATCTAATTAAAAAATGGGCAAGGACCTGAAAAGACACCTCTCCAAGTTAACCATACACAGGGCCAATAGACATATGAAAGGATGCTCACATCACTAGCTGTCAGAGAGATGCAAATTAAAACCACAATAAAACACACCTGTCAGAATGGCTATCACTAATAAATCAACAAATAACAAGTGCTGGTGAGGTTGTACAGAAAAGGGAACCACAGTACACTGTTATAGTGGGAAGACAGACTGGTGCAGCCACTGTGGAAAACAGTATGGAATATCCTCAAAAAACTAAAAGTGGAACTGCCTTCTGATCCAGTGATTTCACAGCTAGGAATATACCCTATGCTAATCACCAATTCAAAAGGACTTATGCACCCCGCTTTCAAAGCAGCGCTATTTACAATAGGCAAGTACTGGAAACAGCCTAGGTGCCCATCAGTAGATGAGTGGATCAAAAACTCTGGTACACTTACACAATGACACACTACACAGCAGAAAGAAAGAAGGAGCTCCTACCTACCCTTCGAAACAGCATGGATGGTACTGAAGAATATTATGCTAAATGAAATAAGCCCATCAGTGAAAGACAAATACCACATGATCTCACCTATAAGAGGAATCTAATGAACAAAATAAACAAACAAACAAAATAGAACCACAAGCATGAAAACATGGAACAGATTGACAGTCACCAGAGAGGCAGGGGGAGGGAAATAATGGTGGGGAAGGGGGGAAGGGACTAGTTGAGAGCGAGTATTGAATGACCTGTGGCTATGGACAACAGTATGGAGATTGACTGTGGGTATAGGTGGTGGGATGAGCAGAGGAGGGCAAAGGGGGAAAAACTGGGACAACTCTAACAGAATAACATTTTTAAAAAATCTTTAAAAAAGAAAAAACAACTCCTAAGACTTAAGCAACATTTCTACTTCCTTCCCAATGTACACATTTAAAGTTATGGGCTTTTTATAAAATCATAATTTATCAATATCTTGCACCTTGCCTCCCCCAAAACATATTACCTTTAGCATACTAACCAATGTGTTATTAAAAAGAAATACTTAACAGAGCCATTCTGTGAAAGGGGAAATGGAGAAATGTTTCATTAATGGGAACGCAGCAGCTTAAATCTTGTTAGAGAATCTCACTTTAAACTCAATTGCTTCACAATGGTGTTGGGCCACCTGACACTTGAACAGGGAGGTATTAACGTCTTAACGTCTTAGTGGAGAAGCATCTTTACAGGAACTGAAATATCCCTTACTATAAAGTATCCCAAGTTCATTAATTAAAAAGTCTCTAGTGTAAATGCTTCATGAGATTGTCAGACAGTAAAAGTTACTGCTCCAAAGACATACACCAACAAGTCAATGAAGAATAGAAAATGAAATACTAAAAAGAACAACACTTCTGACATCCAGGAACACCTGTTAATTGGGGCTCTCTGGTGCATGCCAAAATCCTTCATCTTTAAAAGGTTTTAATAAATCATATTCCTATTCTTAAAACTGTTTTACTTCATGCCAGAAACATCAAATTCATATATCAAATAATTACTTGAATTTCTGAAAATTTCAAATCCCTTTCCCCCAATTAAAATGAAGAGTAGACAATCATCTAATAAAAGTTTTGTTTTACAGAAGCAGAGAGAGGCTAGGAGTCTAACAAGTGGGCACCAACATTCTGGACTCCCCTTCTTATGCCTGTTCCGCTCTAGAAATGGCACTGTCCAGGCCATTCGGAGCCTATCTAGCTCATCTGTGGATACTGCAAAGGTGATGAGAAGAGAATGGAATTAAATGCAGGATGACTAAGACCCATTCAACCCCGCAGAGAAAGTTGAGCCAGATAATAATTGGAGATGATATCTGGAGATTAATTTTTTTTCTTTCCTGAGATTTTCCCCAAAGCCTTGCCATTTCAGGATCATGGCATTTATTTCCTCTGGGGAACAGATAACACTGAGAATAGGAGGTCATTCCTCAATACTGAGTATAAAATTATATTCATTAATATCTACAGTGGGACAAAAGTTTTGAAAACTACATGGTCCGAATGCAAGACTGGGGTCCTCCCAAAGGAAAAAAAAATTAATGCATTCACGAAACTTCCCTTTAACTACGTAAAACTCAGAACAGGATTCCACTTTCAGCAGTGAAAAGATGTAGAATTTATGGTAAGTACAACGTCTTAGGCACAGGAAAGAGGAAGAAGCTCGGGCTAAGGGAGCGTTTGTAGGGCATTAGGGGAGATAAAGCCAGCTTTTAGACCCAACTACACAGGGTGCGCTCCCGTCCTCCTCCCTCACATTACAATGGGCTGGAGGAGAAGAGTCTAGGGAGTGAAAGGAAACCAAAGTCTGGAGCAGAGGGTACCTGTGCCCCGCTTCCTGCCTGGATCTCAACTGAAAGACTCTCTCGCAGTGGCATTTTAGCAAGTGAGCTCTGCTGAGTGGCAAGTGCACCAACAAGAGAATATGTGTGTGGTAAAAGGGTCAGTGGACATATTTTCAGAAATATGTAGTGTCCTATATTAAACCTTTCAAATGATTGAGCAATTCAGACTGGATATAAATCCCTTGAAATTCTAGTAGAAAAAAAATCTATATGAGCAGAAAATATATCCAAATTGCAAAGACAAAGTCAGAGTGAAGGGCTGAAAAGAAAAAAAAAATTCTTCCCCCAGTGTACATACAATGCCCAAGAGAAATATAACATATAAGCCATATATTTCTATTGACACTTACAACACTTGACCTCAAATTATCAAATTTAAAAGACTAGGCCACATATTTAGCCCTCTTTACTTATTTCCTTAAATTCTCACAATGCTTTCTCAGCTTTTCCCAGGCTGCTCCTAAGCCTGAGGAAGATCTATGTAACTTTTCACTTAATCAATTACTTCTATCTTCACACTCGGTACATTCTTCTGGATGACCATTACACAGGTTCCTTCATTACAAATGGGTGTCCCTTTTAATTATCAGTACCATTTGGAATAATTAACTATCAAATATATTGCTTACTGAATGCAGTTTACTGATTTAATGAAACCCTGTGTATGTAATATACTTGACAAAAATTTCTTTCACTTTGGAAAGCTAAGGTCATTTCTAAGCCATGACTGTTTGAAAATAAAACAAATGACTCAAATATCTTGTTACAATTTGGGGATTCATTTCTGTTGACAAGGCAAAGTCACCCTGTCACTTTCCAGTTAAAGGATACACATATAAAATATATTTTATATATATATATAAAATATATTTTATATATATATATATAAAGACTGAACACACTATTCCAGCTAACTGCTCTTTTATTCTGGAATTATTCCCCAGGAAAAAATTAAAATTAAATTATTAATTTAATAAAATTAAAAAATTAAAACAATTCAACATTATAGAAGTGCATAACAAATGAGGGTTCCTTTAACACATACTACAAACATTACCCAAAGAAAACTACCAGTACAGATAGTTACTAGTAACAAGAGCTACAGCCAGAAGTCTTCTAGAAGACTACACATAAAATATAAATATGCGCACGAGGGTGTATACAAAGACAGATGTATATCCATGCATACAAATACACAGTTTAGGGTTTTGTTAACCAAAACTGCTTTCACAACACACACTGTTTTACATTCCCCTTGTTTCACAGAGCAATCACCCCAGACATCTCCCCATGTTGACATGTACGGATCAGCCACACTCTCTTTGACAGCTTTGCGGTGTCTCAGCTAGGCATCACGATTGGACAATGTCCTAGCTTAACTGTTTTCTTTACTGATGAGTATTTACGTTGTTTCTAAGTTTTTACTATCAAAGTTATATTACAGTGAATACCCCATACATATTTTTTCATAGGTATATGTTTTGAGGTATCTGCTTTTAACTGTGTATAAGTGAGAATCTCACTCCCTCACAAGAAAAGAAATAGGATCAATTCACCATGATTAGCACAGTCACTCTTCTACTGAGCACAGGTATAATGGACTTTTTGAGAGTCTTTTTCTTTTTTTAGTCTTCTTTTTTGTAACTTTATTTTTATTATTGACACTATTATAGATGTCCCCATTCTCCCCCCTCTGTGTTCCTCCTCCCAGTCCCCACCCCCCTTTCCCTCTGGCCACCTCAATGCTGTTGTCTTATCTGTGGGTTATACATACATGTTCTTTGGCTAATCCCTTAACCTTCTTTCATCCAGTCCCCCAAACCCCTTCCCCTCTGACAGCTGTTAGCCTGGTCCTTGTGTCCATGCTTCTGTTTCCATTTTGTTCATCAGTTTATTTTGTTCATTAGATTCCACCTATAAGTCAGATCATATAATATTTGTCTTTCTCTGACTTGCTTAAAATTATTTCACTTAGCATAATGCTGTCCAGGTCCATCCATGGTGTTGCAAAAGGTGAGAGTTCCTTCTTTTTTTTTATAGCCATGTAGTATTCCACTGTGTACATGTTCAACAGGATTTTTTATCCACTCACCTACTGAAGGGCCCTTGGGCAGTTTCCAGATCTTGGCTATTGTAGATAACACTGCTATGAACATTGGAGTGCACATATGCTCTCAAACCGGTGTTTGGAGATTCTTAGGATATATCCCCAAAGTGGGATCACTGGCTCAAAAGGCAGTTTCATTTTTAATTTTTAGAGGAAACTCAAAACTGTTTTCTACAGTGGCTGCACCAGTCTGCATTATAACCAACAGTGCGCTAGGGTTCCCTTTTCTCCACATCCTTGCCAGTACTTGTTTGTTCATTTATTAATGATGGCCATTCTGACTGCTGTCAAGGGGTATATCATTGTGGTTTTAATTTGCATCTCTCTGATGATTAGTGACTTTGATGATTAGGGTATTTTCACACATCTATTGGCCATCTGTATGTTTAACATGTTCTTAATGTTTATGTTGGTAGCTGATAGAATGTTAAACTACAATGAACTCATATTTAGTAGATGTGCAATTGAGGCCCAGAGAACTGAACTCTCCAAGATTCAAGACTAGAAATCGGCTTCTGGATTCTAGGCCATTCCCACGGGACCACACTGCACTTCCTGGAGAGGACACCCAGGCAAAGAACCCCTCAGAGCAGTGATAACAAATGGACCTGCAACAGTTGTCAGGATGGTGCTTCCCCAAGAGCCCCTTTGTCACTACAGGCAATCTTAAATTGTTCCATTCACTCACTCACTCTCACTCAGTCAGAGAAGCCACTGAGGATATTAATGAAAGAACATAGAAAACATTGCCCTTGTCCTTACAGAATTTCAACTGAAATTGGAGCAACAAGATATACAGAGATAAAATTATAGAATAACACAATTAGCTTCATAAAGTAAAAAGTTTTAGAGAATTCAGGCCTCTCGATACCTATGCAATCAAAAGCCCAGTAAATGCGTTCACTGAAGAATTAGTACATTTTTGAATGACTGGAAGATATGAGGCCAATCATGGTAAAAGATGCATGGAGGTTAAGAGAAGCAAAAAATAAAAATAACCTGTTACTAGATTGTTCAGGAAAATCATCATGCAGTAAGAGATGTGGGCCTTGAAAAATAAACAGGGGACAGGATTAAAATGCATTTGTTTTTTCTCACCCCATAGTCTCCCCTGCGTATGAATATATGAATTAATATACACAAGTACACACTAAGTAATAAAGTACAGTTCTATAAGAAAAGTAAGTTTTCTAAAGAATATAGAGAAAAAAATTTAGTAAAAAACCTACAAGAGCTTCGGTCATTTCTAGTCTTATTCTGCATAAGGCATTTGAAGAACAAAAGGGTTTATTTTAAGAATTGTCATCACATATGAACTCCTAGTGCATTTCTGAGATTCAAAACAAACCAGTCCTCACAGGGAAGCAGGTTTTTTAGTGGAGCGATAAATTACAAGATTAATTTGACTTCTACTGCCACCCATGCTTTATATGCAATGGAATTTTTGGTATTTTATTTAAATAAATCTTTTTTATTTAGTAAGGAATAATTAAGTCAAAAACTCAATTGTTTAACACTAATTTGTTTCAAAAATAATTTTGTTTTAAAAAGGGTCTATGTCTTTACATCTCCTTTTGGAGTAGCGAGGCAGAGCCTCTAGAAAAATCTTACCCTTAGCATCAGTACTTCTAAACTCACAAAAGGCCACTTTCTGGCCTTGTCACACTGCCCACCACCCTATCTGGCAGGACAGCCATGCCATCATCACCACCTACATGCCTGTGTCCTCAGCGAGCGGGCATCTCAGCAGCATGCCAACTCTGCCTCTGCCCCTCTCGTTACTTCTGCAGGGTTAGTCGTCTTCCTCCTGACCACTTTCAAAAGACATGTCCACACTTGAAAAAACACTCAAATGTTTACGTGAAGTATTTCCAAACGGTCCAGACCTCAACTTCTGATGGAACCTAGATTACAGATTCTTTTCACCTGAGGAATTCAGCCCTGCTATTTCCTACTTGTAGACATCTTATCCCTCGATTCCTGGCCTGGTAAAGTCCTACTTTTCTCATTTGAGTCTCCATTTAAGTGTCACGACCTCCAAGGAATTCTGTGGCCACCCTCTCCAATCTAGCTCCTATCAACATACCTTGCTCACTAGTTTCATAGCACATTCAAAAACTACAGCCAGTTTTCTTTACCTACAAATTTATTTACTACATTCTTCATTTAAAAATATACTACACAAAGGCAGGAGTTATATCTGTCTTGCTCAGCACTATATCCCAGGAGCTAGGACATTACCTTTCATCAGAGAGGCATCCAATATTAATTGTTCACTGGCTGAGTGGCGGTCAGCTGGCTGGTCAGCTGGGCTGCATAATTTGCCATGACTGATTCAATAGCTAAAACCAGAGCCTTTGCTTACTGATGGCAGATAACTGCAGTCCTAGGCAGAGTATTAAGAAGTAGCCAGCCTTGAGGTAGTGTGATTTGTATGTCCAATTTCACTCATTGACAGAAAAAAAAAACCACAGGAGCACCAACACTGAAGTACTGAATACAACAGGGATTCCAGAGCTCCAAGAAGTAGTCCTTAAGCACAAAGCTGCTGGGCTAGGCTAGGAGACAAGGAGGCTCTTTTCTTCCGCACAGGAATCGACCTTACAGAAACGATGTGAAAATCAGTGCTTAGAGGTACAGTAGGTGTTCCTCCTGTCCTATTGCCTTCAGAGCTCCGGTTTAATACGAGTATTTTCTATAATTAGGAATTCATTTTATCAGGAAAAATTAAAAACCTATACATTGAATTTTAAAACACAAGCTTCAAGCATTAAAATAGACTTACATGAAAATAAATAATACTCTGGCTTTTATTTTAAAATCTGACATTAAGTATGCAGTGAATTATAGAAAGCTATCTCCACAGGGCACATAAAAAGAAAAGATTCTCGATGATTGACAAATAATCCAATTATGTCAAATAATGGTTCTATTGGCAAAGGTTTTAAATCTACTATGTTTAGCTCTTAAATTTTTCATCTGTTAAATGATAAATGATGGCTATAGCTCCTACTAACTTTATAAGTCTATGTCTATTTAACAATGTTTTTTCTATTTCTGTTACAAGATGTAAAGCATCGTGATTCTTATGTGCTGTCCTTTCAGCTAAAATAGGTTAAAAACAAGTATTTGTATAACATTTTATACTTTACAAAGCACGCCTGCCAGTTGGAAGACCAAGTTCTGGATTATTAATAATGGAAAAAATGATGAGGAACAAAAACCTCATCAACACTTCTTAATACTGTTTCTTACACTGTCATTTCTTTAAAAAAAAAAGGTATTTGAAGTACATGCTCAAGCTATAGTATATGAACTGCCATATTCACAAAAATCAATTCAAAAAATTCCTCAAGATTACATACGTGGTTTCCTCTAATTAGCATACAAATAACAAATGCCAGCAAAGCACCTGGGTCACCATTTAAAAATACATGCAGATGGCCGTGAAGAGGAAGAGCGAACTACTGATGAATACCGGCTCATGCTTCTTTGAACAGCTATTGTATACGATATTTTAATTTGATCATACTTAAAATTGCAGCTATTATTCTAAAAATGTAAGTACATGATGGACATGTTAATTTAAAAAAAGAAAAGAAAAACTATACCCCCACCATCAGGCACAACTTCAAAATAATGTGCAATACAAAACAAGAGTAGTTGGAAATCTGGTACAATAGAAAAAATGAAAATTATAAAATAAAACACGATGCAGAGTGGAGTTGTACCAGAGGTCAACAGCACTATTATTGGGCTGAAACACAGAATTTGCCTTTACACACCATTTTATTGTTAAATCAAGAACTGTCAATCAGCACCGTTTGTTGTAACCCCTCAGCAGAACAGAACCCGTTGCCTCAGCCTGATCATTCATAGGGAAGATGCAGAAGGCATGTCTGCAACCACTTAACCTTCATCAGCCAACATTCATGCATGCTCATTAACATTTTCTCATCCCACTTTCGAGCATGACACATCTCAAACCAGAATAATAACTCACTGATAATTGTTCAAGACAACAGCTGGACAGGCAGAGTGCAAAGGTGAACATTCTCATAGATTATGGAGTATGGTGATGCATTACAATTAGTATAAAGAGTAATGTGCTCTTGTTCAATAGTTTCCAAAAAAAATGCAAGGAAAGGTCCTTAGACAAAACAGCAGTCTTCTCCAACTTTAACTCTGCATGTCCCACCGTCTGATTTTCTTGGCACTTTATTATTTTCAAATAAACCATAATAACCACTGACCCCAGTGACTATCCTGTTTCATGGACGAAAGCAATCACTTTGATGTATCATGGTCAGACATGATCTAAACTTATTATCTAACCTAAAACTACAAAGTGGGAGAGGAGAGTTTTACACTTTTCCAATAACAATTGTTTTCTATTAAATCTCTCAAGATTATTGATTATTTAAAAAAGTGGTACTCAATATTATACTTTAAAAATGTGAATTCAGAGATGTAAATTGATATCGCTGAAGAAACCTGGAATCATGCCAAAAAAGAGGAATCCTTGCTATGGAAGGGAACTTAGAGAATATCCAGTCCATTCATAACAACTT
This sequence comes from Carollia perspicillata, assembly GCA_004027735.1. Taxonomy (NCBI): domain Eukaryota; kingdom Metazoa; phylum Chordata; class Mammalia; order Chiroptera; family Phyllostomidae; genus Carollia; species Carollia perspicillata. The sequence continues at coordinate 9,814 of PVKM010024702.1, forward strand.
GAAGAGCTAACTCTACTTCTCTGCCACCGTGCAGTACAGATAAAATGAAATTAATATAATGATAACAACAGATGCCATTTATGAAGTAACGTGAACCAGGTATCATTCTAGGCATTTATTCAATAGACATTGTCTCTCAATTGTCCTGTAAGTAGGTACTGACCCTCTTTTACAGAATAGAAAATTGAAGTTAGCCTGGAAAAGACTGAAAATTCACCCTAAGTCAAGAAGTCTTAGAGTCTGGATTCCCGACAGGCAGTCGGAAATCAGAGCTAAAGCTTTATACTGTTAATTTCTGCATCAGAATCCTGCTTCCATTTCCATTATTTCATTCCAACATCTGCTCACACAATTATTTGACTCTCTAGAATTAGACCTCTTCCTGAAAGGTGTTCATTCTAAGGTTTAGCACTTAAAATTCCACATTATTCTTTCCATGTCCAAGAAACCTGCTCATAACAATCATAAAATATCTAGTCCCTGTACCAGAAATTCCCTTTAACACCTTTCTCTCACTCACCTTTATTTCTCCCACCACCCAGCTTATAGTTCCTGGTCAAACTTCTAAAGGGAGTTCCTACTATACCTTTTCTCTGTCTTGCTTATTTAACCTTTAGTCACAAATGTCTGGGAGATGGATCACTAAACCTGAATAAATACAACAGTCCGTTTTGCCAGTCCTCCTTTAAACTAGTAATCATTGTTGTAGGAAACCACATAACCCACCCTGGCTGGTGTGGCTCAGTGGACTGAGTGTTGGCCTGCAAACCAAAGGGTCACTGGCTTGATTCCCAGTCAGGGGCACATGCCTGGGTTGTGGGCCAGGTCCCCAGTTGGGGGCACATGAGAGACAACCACACATTGATGCTTCTCTCCCTCTCTAACCCTAACCCTAATTCTCCCTTCCCTTCTCTCTAAAAAGAAATAAAACTTTAAAAAAATAACACAAACTTCATTTTATAAAAAAAAAAATTGAACTCTTGTACAGTACTGGTGGGAATGTAAAATAATCCAGCTGTTGTGGAAAAGTTTAGCACTTCCCCAAAAAGCTAAACATATGAATACCGTTTCACACAGGAAGTAAACTTCTAACTCAAAGCCCAAAAGAACTGAAAACAGGTGCTAAAATGAATACATGTACACACATGTTCACAGCAACACTTTACAACAGCCAAAAGGAGGAAACGGCCCAATGTGCATCAAAGAAAGCATGCATTAACAAATCGTGGCATGTGCATGCAATGGGATATTATTCACCCATTAAAAGAAAGGTAGTATTGATACATGCTACAGTGTGGATGATCTTCAAAAGTAGTATGCTAAGTGAAAGTAGCCAGATACAAAAAGCCAAATATTGCACGATTCCATCTATGTGGAACATCCAGAATAAATTCGGACAGAGAAAAAACAAATTGGTGGTTGCCAGGGCTGGGGGAAAGGAAAAGGAGTTACTGCTTAATAGGCACTGGTGTTTTTTTGTTTTTCTTTGTTTCTTTTAAACTTTGGACTGGTAGAAATGTTTTGGAATGAGATAGAGGTAGTGGTAGCACAACATTGTGAACATACTAAATGCCATTGAATTATTCAGTTTTAAGTGGTTAATTTTATGTAATGTAAATTTTAGCTGAATTCTCACACACACATACACAAGAAAATCAACACCCAACAAAGGAGCAATTCTCAGGGAAAAAATTATAACAAGTGCTATAAACTGTATGCTAACAGTTATTCCTGCTTTGCAGACATCAAATCAAGGTTCATCCACCAATAACACACAATTCACCTAAACTTTTTCATCCTTATATTGATTCTTGCTGCTAAAACAGAAAATAACAAAGAATTATTTTAGAATTAAGACCTTGAACCTACATCATTCTCAAGCACCTTTATTATTCTCTGAATTTTTATGATGACTCAGAGCTAGAGTCATCAATGGCCAAGCTAATTGGACTCTAGATTGTTTAAATGATAATTATCTCCTTCCAAGATTTCTATTTGCTGAAAATGAAAAGACAGTTTGCTGGAGGAGTTGGAAAGTATTATATTTCTTTTTTAAAGGAATGAAATTCCGTTCATTTATTCAGCCAAGATTAATTTGGTGCCCACTATGTGGCAGGCATTCTTCTATGTGCTTAAGATATATCAGCAAACAATGATCCCTCTGCTAAAGGACTTCAAATTCTAGTAGGGGCAGAGAGAGAAAAAGAAACATACAAATGATAAGTAATAAACAAAGTAGGAGGGCTGAAGTGGGGGTTGGGAGCATGGAAAATGTAGCCTCACCGAGAAGGCAACACCTGAGTTAAGACTTGTGGTGGTAAGGAGCTGTATCAAACAGATATCTGAAAGTATGAATATTTCAGGACCAAGGCAGGAGTATATCTAGCATATCTGAGGCATACCACCAAGGTTCTCCAGTGTGGCTGAAGAGAAAGAACTGAGGTGAAGGTAGTAAGAGTTGAAGTTAGAGAGCAGAGAAGCAGGAAAGAGGGGTTTGCAAAGGCTTTGGCTTTCTCCCAGTACAGAGAGAAAGGACTCAAGCACAGGAAGGCAGAAGAAACAACTGTGGAGGCCAGGGGCAGAATCAAGGCAAGCTCTCTAACACTTCACCTGTGAAAGACACAGTACTGTCAGTAAGGTGGCAGCAGCTCTCGTGAGGAATTTTCCCAGGAGAAGAAGAATGGATAGGGACCACAAAATAAAACATTCGGAGTAAATGAAGACACAGGGTGAGGCAAGAAAATGCAGTCAAATTTAGTGAAAAAGTAAAGCAAGGATACTACAGTATCATGTGCAGAACAGAAAAATAATAAGAATACAGCTAGAAGTACAAGTTGGATCTGACTGCAGAAGGCTACGAATGCCAGACAGAGCAGTTTTCTTATTGTTCCTGTGTGCACACTTGGGATACGATAAACATGATATCCTCAGGGATGATAAATCTGAACAGAGCTCGCGGTACTGTTGTGAAAACAGGAAGAATGTGAGAAAACTGTATGGAAGGCATTTAAGAAAAACAAATGTTGGAGAATGCATGTAATGAATGACATGACTATCACAGCTTCTACAGTTTAAAGAACCAAAACAGATGTCATTGTGTTGACACAGGCAGGTGGTGGCTGGTAACAGGGTCACTCCAAACCAATGCATAGGGGCTTCCAGTGAGGCTCCCTCCAACCTGCTCACATGCCCTTCCTTCCCTCCTTTACGCTAGTGTCCCAACGGGAGACGGGAAACAACACAAGGCATGAAATCAGGCAGAAGTGAATCTGGACTTTCTAATAATGCAGCCAAGAAGGCCAGATTTTTAACTCCTCTCAGCCTCAGCCTCTTCACATCACAATGGGACAAAGGCCTAAAGCTTACAAGGTACGGATGGGGTGCGGTCACTGGGGCTGGCCAGACGCTCATTTTCCCCTTCACTGTGGAAGTCAGCTCCTTCCTCTCCTTTGTTTGTTTTCCACCTAACAGCTGCTTTGGCCTTCTTACAACCCTAATGTAATCAAAAATAATGAGAATTTTTGATTTATTGAGGCTGTAGGTTATGCTTGTTCATCAAGAACACATTAACAAAAATAGCAGTTCTGGTAGAGTATACCTCGGCGACAAAAATGGACACGGATGACCATGTTGTCTTCTCTGTACTCAGCAATCCTGATTTTAAAAGATTGTAAAAAATGAAACGACAACCCAGCGATCAGTCAATTTTGGATTATCTGGTATATGGAACAATATTCTTTCATACATATGTGTGTATATACACATATATGTTTCTATATACACACACAGAGCATAAATTCTTAACCAAAGCTTTGTCACCACACGGGAGCTGCACAAGCTGCTCTTTTCCTGGTATTGAAAGCACTGCTAAATCTTGTAAAACAAGCAATGGAACTAGAAAGGATTGGTCACTTTAAAAAGTTCATATTCACTCTTAGACAGATACATAAAATCTGAAATGAAGTAAATAAAGGAAAAGGGTAATTTTAAAATAAAACAACATAAAAGCTCTGAGGACTAACATCCCTCATTTAAAAACAAACACAATTATCCCACTGGCTATTTCAACTCTTGAGTTAAAACTTATGTGATGAGAGCAGAGAACCAAACTGTCCCAGTGTGACCTGGGAAACCCTGAAAAATAATTGGTTCTCTAATTGAAAAAGAAAAGAAGATTAAAGAAGGAAGAACAGCCCGCTTCAGGAAGAACCAGTCTAAGGCAATAAGATGACAGAAAAGTAGACTGTCAAATAACTAAGAACCAATAATTAAATTAAAATAAATTGCTTATTTTGTGTGAAATGTAGTTGTGTTACCTCTTTTGATAAATGTGATTTTTCTCAGTGATAAAATGTTTCCAATTAAAATAAACTTTTTTACATATATTTTAAATGATCCAGTGAAATATGCAATTATAGTAATATATTTTCCAGATAATAATGAAATTATATATTCATGTCAACTTGTGGATGTTTATTAGGTTTGAGTAATAGTTGAATGCAGAAAAGGTCTCTCTTCCCAAAGTCTCTATCACATAAAAATATTTTTCAGATAAAAATATGCTGTGAAACATTATAAAACAAGAGTAAAAGCTGTACTTTAAACCATAAAGAAGTATTTAAGGTAAGGAAAGTATTAAGTTTTTCAACAGACAATGTAGAAACAGTTATCTCCCAAAAGTTAATAATGTATAAAATATAATAAATTTGTTTTCCTAAATTAGAATCAGTACCTCTTTCTTTCTTAAAATACATAGCAACAAGTAAAAGTCAAGAACCAAATTTTTTAAAATGCCAATGGTACTTTACCCTAGGTTTTTGGAGGGTGTTTCTGGTTTGAAAAAAATGACTATGAGGTTAAAAATTTAGATATAAATTCAATAATTTCCCAGAAAAAACAAAATTAATAGTATACATTACAAACTGGAAAATATACAGTAAATGAGGATGCTTGTTGCACATTAATTAAATATAGTATATTTCACCAAAAAAGGCAGAAAAACCTTGCCTGGCACTTGGAAAGACATAAGGGTTTTTCCCAACACTCCAGAAAGGCACTTCACTGTGGTAACAAAAACCTATGTTCATGTAACTTGTGAAGCTCTAAAGCTCAATAAATAATGAACAGAATAAATGATTTAAAAAGTTGGGTCGGAATGCCCCAGGACCCCAAAATGGCATTCCTGTAAAGGGAATTCAGGGTTAAAGGAAAGTGACAATCATAATGACTGAAATTAATGGGGCCAACTATCTTGTGATATGTTGAGATTTTATGGCATCCAGTTGTTCTACTCCCCACCTTTCACTGCCAAAGATGTCTATGTCCTAGTCCCTGGAACCTGAAATACGAGGTCTGTCCAGAAGGTATCCAGTCAAGTAATGTGAAAAGTAGAGACATTTATTGAAGACGATACCAGATACAAGAAATACTGTTATAGGGCAATGATGCCTCAGTCCCCTTCAAGGTAGGCACCTTGGGACCTTCACATAGTTCTTCCAGTTGCTACCAGCTGCCCCATCATATTTTCTTGAATCTCATTGAGGTCTGAAATTTCTTCTCTTTAGAAGGAGATTTTAGTTGTGGTAAAAGCCAGAAGTCATAGGGCACCAAATCTGGGCTGTATTGGGGCTGAGTCACCTGGGTGTTTCACCAAAAAACACTCTGTACCAGATACGATGCCTGAGTGGGTGCATTGTCGTAACAAAACTGCCAATCACCAGCTGCACATAGCTTTGGCCTTCAGAATCATCCAAATAGTTTCCAAAGAGGAATGTTCAAGTGTAATGCAAAGACGCAGATTTGTTGCTCCACTCGCTCAGTCATTTTCAATGTGATGGCCACACAGTACACACACTCACTCAACGGCATGTACTGCCCCCACTGACTAGTACAGTGAAGCTGTCATTGTTCACACATTCGCTGTCCAGGCCACTCTCCTTGGCTGCCAGGTTATATCAATGCTGCACAAACATTTCTTTTTATATTAACAATGGCTGGATTTTCCGGTCAGACCTCATATGTTGCCTTTCTTGGAAAAGGGAACTTTTGCAGATATGATTAAAATTAAAGACCCTAAAATTGGGAAATTAGCATGGATTATCCAGGTGGACCTCATTTAATCACAGGAGTCTTTAAAAGAATATTTTCTGGCTTAGGTCAGAGTCTGTACTCAGGAAAATCAGGTGAGAGAGATGGCCTCTGAGGACTGAGTGCTCACTTTGAAGGTTAGAGAAAGGAGGGCTACAAACTAAGGAATATTTGTGGCTTCTAGAAAAGGCAAGAAATGAATTCTCTCCTGGATACCCACTTGTGAGCATAATTACTCCCATCTTTGCTAGTTAAGCTATGTTGAAACTGGAGAGAAAGCTAAGAAAATGGAGAAGAAGCTACATAGAGTCCTGACATAATTAGGATATTGCTTACGAACTCTGAGACCACCAACCACACTTGTTTAAATCACTTTTAACTGGGGCACTGTTACCTACAAGCAAATTTCCTCATAGAATCCACAGAAAAGACTGGCTCATAAGCATGTATGCAGTATGAAAAATTCCAAGTATTCCAAACTGAGATCTGGGGGCTACAAATCATTCCAAGATAAACTTCCATTTCCAGAGTTTTGAACCCTTATCCATTACTTGACAAGCTATTAGAGAAGTAGAAATGCCAATACTCATTTTCAATCAATAAACTAGAGAAACCTCTTTATGTATTTCCTTAATTTGTCACCAGTTTAGGAAACAAGAATTAGGCTGAACAAAATAGAGTTGGTTTATTTATTTTGACCTATTAAGATAGGTCAAAAGGGTGGAATTTCAACAAATGCATGATGCACCAAAACATTTTTTTAGCTTATACCACAAAGCTACAAGAGAAAAAAAAGGAACAATTATCACTCCTTTGAACTTTCTGCTAGCACAACATTAAAATTAACAGTTATCTACCTTCCTGCAAACCCTGGGGAAAATTTAGCCATAAGCTCTACTTGGCACTCATATTTGCCTATCGACTAAAGGTTTCCTACATCTTAATGCATCCCAGTTCCATAATTATATTGAGCCATCCATACCATCGTCACAAATCTTTGTAAATCTTTGTACTGTAAATAACTGTGAAAAATATTAATGAATTATTAACAAGAACCAGTGAGCTTTTATAAAGAACTCAATGAGCTTTTCAAGATCCCTCTCAAGTCATCAGCTCAATGCTCTAAAACTGAATCACACCAAAAAAGCAAAATTAAAATGTTGTTTTTAAACTTCATAAAATTACAGAATCATCGGGAAGTAGCTCTATTAATGACTCATAAACTGAAAGGAAAGTAAATCATGAAAAAAAATTTTAAAAGGAGGGAATAAAACCCCAAACAGTTCTTTGTGTTTATTCCTGATTCAACAGATCCCTTTGTATAGGAACTTAATAAATCATTTGGCAGTTAAAACATACACCAAAATGAAAGAACAAAGGTATACAGAATAATCTTCTATTACTATTTTCTGAAGTTAATCGTACAGACCATTGTTACATCAGATGTGCCTATTAATAATCAGTTAACATAGCAGTTTCATAGTTAAGAAGCTACATTTGGAGGTGGGGCCAGAGCTGGAGGGAGATCATTGAGCTGGTAATAACTGTGGAAGATTCAGAGATGATAAAGCAAACTTTACAAGTAGAAATGAGCCTATATTCTCAAAATTTAAGTTCAGCTAATATTTCCCAAGCAACTACAATGAGCTGCGCACTGCAAAAGAGGCAGATTAATTCTATAATCCTCACGAAAAACTTGTGAGATGGATAATATCTCCTTGTTTTATGGAGGGAAAAACTACAGCTGTAAAAGCCAGGGTCACTTACTTGGCAGGGTGGCCTCCATAGTCCCTCACTTCTCCTACACACTTCACAGCCTGGTGTTAGTATTTACAGCTCAAATACTCACTAAAGTGAATAGAGGTACCAAATGGTGAAAGATGGTTTTAAGACGGAAAGTTTGTAAAGCCTTTAATATAAATTGTGGGATGAGGGGGAACTGCTAGGGGACAGTGGTAAGGTGGCAGGAGATGAGAGGAACATTATTTTAAATCAAAGAAGAGCACTTTAGATTAAACATAATAGTTTGTTGTTGTTGTTGTTTTTTAATCAGGGAAACAGTGTGGCATAGCAAAAGGGGCAAGAGCTTTAGGCTCATATCTGTATTCCATTCAGAGTGGCAGCTCCTTTTAGCCAAGCTTCACTTGAGAAGTAAAACTTTTTCTTAAATATAAAATGGACACAGTATTTGTCTTGGTTCTTTCACAGGATTGGTCTGGGAGCAAATAAAACTACATAAATGAAGTAAACATAACTGCTAAAAAAGAGAAAATGTTATTAATACTTTTTATTGTTTAATTAAAATGTTCATATTTTTCCTGATTTGACATATGTTTTGAGTAACAAACACATAACAATAGGCTGTTAAAGTGGATTTAAAAACAGATGGCCTGATGTTGAAACCACCATATAATTTTTTCTAAATTGGATGGAATATCTTATTACAGATGATATACTGGTCCCTGGAATTAAAATAAAAAATCTACGCATGGCGTGGGTAAAGTAGGTTTACAGTTGTGAATACACAAAACTCAAAGCTAATAAAGCTATTGTAATAATCATACCCTACCTGTCTTTTTCCATACAAACAACCACACATCTACTTTTCCCACCCCTGCACACGAATAGGCAGCAGTGCGGGCAGGACCAAGGCCCCTGACCACCTCACTCCTACCACCGCACAAATCAGAAAGGCTACAGCAGGGTTCATAACCTTTACTGCCATGGACCCTATTGGTAGTCAGAGAAGTGGACCCCTTCTCAGAATAATTTGTATTTATTTTATTTTTTAAAAGACTTTACTTATTTATTTTTAGAAAGGGGGAAGGAAAGGAGAAAGAGAGGGAAATAAGCATCGATGTGTGGTTGCCTCTCCCGCACACCCGTCCAGGGACCTGGCCTGCAACCCAGGCATGTTGGCTGGGAATAGACCTGGCGACCCTTTGGTTTGCAGGCCAGGGCTCAATTCACACAGCCACAGCAGCCAGGGCTCAGAATAATTTTCAAATGCAAAAATATTTGTTCTAGATCTGTTTTCTTTATAGATCTAGAACAAATATTCCAAAAATTTATATGGAACCAAAAAAAGACCCCGAATAACCTCAGCAATCCTGAGAAAGAAGAACAAAGTTGGAAAGATCACAATATCTGGTATTAAATTGTACTACAAGGACACTATAATCAGGACAGTCTGGGAATGGCATAAGAACAGATACATAGATCAATGGAACAGAATAGAGAGCCCAGAAATAAACCCATGTCTCTATGGTCAAGTAATATTTGACAAAGGGGCATGAGCATACAATGGAATAAAAACAGTCTTTTCAATAAATATTGCTGGGAGAAATGGACTGGTACGTGCAAAAAAAAATGAAACTATATTACCAACTTATACTGTACACCAGAAAAAACTCAAAATGGACAAAGGACTTAAATATAAGTTGTGATACCATAAAAGTCCTAGCATAAAACATATACAGCAAAATTTCAGACATCCCACATATAGCAATATGTTTGCCGATATATCCTAGGGCAAGGAAAATAAAGAAAGAAATAAACAAGTAGGGTTATATCACATTCTACACAGCTAACGAAACCATCACCAAGATGAAAAGCGAACCGACTGTGTGGGAGAACATATGTGCCAATGATACACCACATAAGAGTTTAAACTCCAAAATATATTAAAAACTCATACTCAACACCAGTAAGACAAACAGCCCAATTAAAGAATGGGCAAAGGACCTGAACAGACACATCTCCAAGAAGGACGTACAGAGGGCCCGGAGACATATGAAAAGATGCTCAGCATCATTAGATCAGAGAGATGAAAATTAAAAACACAATGATATACCACTTCACACTAGTCAGAATGGCCATCATTAATAAAACAACAAACAAAAAGTGCTGGTGAGGATGTGGAGAAAAAGGAGCCCTAATGCACTGTTAGTGGGAATGTAGACTGGCACAGCCACTGTGGTAAACAGTAAGGGATTTCCTCCAAAAATTAAAAATGGAACTGCCTTTTGACCCAGTGATTCCACTACTGGGAACATACCCTAAGAATCCTTAACCACTCAAAAGTGGTTCAAAAGAACTTACGCACCCCTATGTTCATAGCAGCACTATTCACAATAGCCAAGTATTGGAAACAGCTTAAGTACCCATCAATAAATGAGAGGATTTAAAAACTGTGGTACATTTACACAATGGAATTCTACACAGTAGAAAGACAGAAGGAACTCTTACCTTTTGTGACAGCATGGATAGAACTGGAGACCATCATGCTAAGTGAAATAAGTCAGTTGGCAAAAGACAAATACCATATGACCTCACTTATAACTGGAATCAAATGAACAAAATTAATTAATGAGAAAAACAGAACCAGAGACATGGAAACATGGGACAACAGCTGTAGGAGGGGAGTGCCAAGGGAGCAATGGTGGAAGGAAGCAGAAGGGACTAGTCAAAGAA
>PVKM010024703.1:0-20369 GCA_004027735.1 Carollia perspicillata
ATCCATGAGTTATTTCTCTTTCTCTTCTCAATCCCTCCACATCCTTTATTCATATGAAATCTGGAATCTCTTTCTTATATTTTATAAAAAATCATTTGTGATTTTGATTGGTGTTGCATTCAACATATAGAAAACATATCTATATTCAACATATAGATATAGATATAAAATCTTGCAGGGCACTTGATGTCTGCAGGGAAGCTCGTCAACAAAAGCTGAAACATCTTATAAAATGCCATATTCTGCTTGCTGGGTCGGACAACCCAAATAAATAAAGCCTAATGCTAAATTTTTTGAACTTATAATGAAAAGGGTAATTAAGTGAGTTGACTCTACATTTCTTTACCTATCATATTTGCAGATTTGTAGATCAATGTCACAAGCTACAGGATAACACAAATTATAATCAGAAAGTTGATTGAGCATGAAATAAGAACAAAGGATGTCCATTATTTAATTCAAATATTTAGTGATGCAATGGATCCAACTATTCATTCAATAGAGACTCAGAAACCAACTAGCTTGGACAGACACATTACTTGTGCTAGGTCGTATTTCTCTATGGGCATTCCTGAAGGCTGGTTGAGAATGTTTGCTTTTTCCACTCTCATCTTTCTATAATTCCATTTTTATAACAGGCGCCCTTTGGGTGGACATAGATTTTCTTATAGGTGTTTTGCATCTGTTAATGTGATAAGCTGCCAGCACTGGAACTCGGACAAACAGCATCTTAACACGGCTCAACAGTGAATGCCACTGGGGGAAATGGTTGGGAATAAGTGTAGTGCCCTCTATGCAGATAGGGCCGTGGCTGTCCGAGTAATAGCAAACGTGATCAGCCTGGAGGTCACCATTCTGCTAAGAAGACAGGAAATGTCCATGCTATGGTGTCAGATGTCAATTTAATAGCTTCAGCAGATATTTAATAGGTATTATTCTCAGGTTCCTGAGAAGCACTTCATTTATTCTGCTATGGCTTAAATGTACTTATATTTCTTCTTTCAAATCAGAGTTGTTCAGTTTATTAAAAATAGCTACCCTATCTTCCATGTTGGACTTTAATTTCTATATATTTGTCTGTTTTCAAATATTTTGTTATGTGATATAATGTCCAAACATCTCACCATCCTAGTCACTCTGTTCTGCTTGAACTTGACTTAGTATGCATCAGAAGCATGGTGCGTGTAACTAGACTCTTAGCCGGCATACGTTCTTAACCCTTTTTAACTTACTTTATTTTATTATTTTACTTTTTTCCAACACCATTAACCCCCCATACTCTCTTCCACCTCCACCACCCCCCACTGCAATCACTACACTGTTTTATTTCCAAATGCCCAGCATAGTGTCTTATTACACAACACTCGATGTAAACACTGTCATTGTGTACTCATCTTTCACCAATACGAATATATTTTACTCAGAAATAGCCTCTCAATTCTTCTGCCTTACTGTTTAAAATTGTCACTATTAAAGTCACAATTCTTGAATTCACGGGTTTATGGATATACAACAGCACAATAGTGAAACATTATACCTCAGAAACATATCCAATGTCAAAAGGACATGTTGCCCACTCTATGCCCAACCCATTCTCCTCTTAGACATTTGTTTCTCTCCAGAGACACTTCTGAACAGGTAAGCCTTAGATGGTCTCATTCCTCCTAAATAACCCCATTTGCTGGTCACAGTCAAGAGCATAGCAGGTACCCGACACAGACCACCTGCCTTAGGGGAAACTCAATGTCTTAGCCCAAGCTTATTTATTAGCTGCTTCTTTTTATAAATTTGGAGCTGGAAACTGAGACACTGAGAAATTCACATCAGTGGTAGAAATGAAAGATCTTATAAAACTGGGTCTACACAAAGTCACATGCAATTCAAAGCTGCAAGGGTCAACGAAGCCAGTGGAGAAGAGAAATCTAAAGCTACTTGAAGAAAGCAAAACTGTCTGCCTCTGAGGACTCATGGAGTAAAGAGAGGGTAGCCTTGACTCGTGGCTTTCCATTTGACCATGCATTAAGGATGTCTGGTGGCTTGAATGAAAAAAGTTGTTTTGTCCATTGAATGCTGAAAGATTCCCGTTTCATATTGATAACATCTTTTCTTCTCTGAGCTACTTTGATGGACTTTTCTCCGTAATAGTAACAGTGTGTGGGGCATCATGGAAGTAGGGGAATGCAACATCCAGTTCTGCTCTGGGATGTCACTGATGATGCTGTTTCGAAAACAGCATCGTTGTTTTTGGAAATGATACATTACTGAGGAAGTCGCATTTTTGCTCGTAGTTAAAGAGTAAATATCAATTGGTAAAGAAATAAATAGAAAAGTTCCATTAAAAGGCAAATAATAAAAATAAATGGAAATATCTGCAGATTAGTAGAGAAATATTTGGCATGTTAATTTCATTAGATAACAGAAGTCAGTTATGTTCTTTTAACATAGGCAATACACAGATGACTGTGGTCAAAGACCTGATCGAAATAAGAAAGCACATCATGTGGATATCAGGGAAGATCAGTCAGATCAAAAAGAATAGAAAGAATAGGGCTCCACCCACTATTATTTAACACAAAGCCTAAGATAAAATTCCGAGTAGCTCAATAAATATTTGATGAATAAATTTACGAGTCAACAAATATATATTTAAAGCTATAAGGTACCACTGAAATAAAGGACTATGAAAAGTCAAAGTAGTGAATGTTTATTTTAGAAAAGTTCCTACTCATAGAGATTTTACATTATTTAAATATATTTTTATTTTATATTATACAAGATTTTGGTTACTTACTTTGTTAAAAGAAAGGAGCAAAATAGAAGTATTTTATATTCTTTAGTACTTTTTGGAAATAATCACATTGTAAACCATCTTATAAATTATTATATAAATTCCATATATATGGGTATTTTGATAAAATCTACAGTGATTATTTATTTGTTTAATGTGTTATTGTTTATGCTAGTATAGTTGTCCTAACTTTTCCCTCGTCATCCCCCTTTACCCAGCCTGCCCCCACCTTCAAAATCAGTCCCCACACCACTGTCCATGCCCATGGGTCATGCGTATATGTTCTTTGACTAATCCCTTGTCCTCCTTTTAAAAAGTCTCTACCTCACTCCTCCCCTCTTAGACCTGTCAGTGCGTTCCATGATTCTGTGCCTCTGGTTCTGTTTTGCTCATTAGTTTATTCTATTCATTAGATTCCTCTTATAAGTGTAATCATATTTGTGTTTTTACCTACCGGCTTATTCCACTGAGCCAGTGAAAAGTCACCAAAAGTAGGAATTCTTTCTTTTTTTCTGCTGTGTAGTATTGCACCGTGTAAATGCACCACAGCTTTTTGGAAACAGCCTAAGTGCTCATCAGTAAATGATTGAATTAAACAATTATGGGACTTTATTTGTGCTTAGTCTTTAGCCCATGTGTTTGCATTCTACTATTTTGTGGCAAAATAGCTATTAAATATTTAAATTCATTAATATCTACATCTGTGGTCATCACTCACAAGTAACTGATAGTCTCTGAGAACTAGTCAGGTGTGTATATAGCCACAATTTTTATTTTCCTAAAAAATACTGCCAGTGAATTTTTTTCACTATTTTGCAATACTTTTCTTTTTAGAGTTAGTCATGTGGTTTAGTAACAGAACCTCTATATACAGTTTTAAAATTCCTTTGTTTTTATCCATTTAAATAATCTTTAAATATATTCCTAATACATGTAACTGTGAAAAGTCATATGCAGGGCAGAATCAAAGAATCAGGGACCTTCTGGTCTACCTAGCTTAGTCTGTTTAATTGTACACTGCAGAGAATAAAGGTTTATAGGGTCGAATAAATTGTATGACTTTACAAAGCATGACCCAGTTGAAAGGTAGTTGTGGCTTTGCTAAGTAGAACAGGAAAGTTCAAGATGTAAGGAAATATTTTTATGTTTCAGTGACCATAACTTAAGTATTTATAATTTACTCTCTGCCTCAGAATTCTGAGAGGAATTTAAATGAGGGCATTCATAAAAGTGAAGCATTGAGCATATACTGCAGTTTGGTTTGGTGTTATTTAATACTATATCTGATTTGCAATATTGCAAGACAATAATTAAATTAATTATGAGAACCATCAAGTACCTTGTAAAATCAATGCTTATTAAATTTGGACCTTCTCTTTATAGACCAATCTCTTACTTCCATAAAGTTGATTGATTCAAGTTACTTTTTACTAAGCTTCTATTATTTTTCAATACTTATCACCTTTGTCTTACTCATTCATAGATTTTTTAAACTTTATTATGTAATAAAATCAGACTCATCACATAATAATTACCTCGATTTTCTTTAGCTCTGGATATTATATCAGATTTATCTGTATTTCTATTTTTTCATGAGTCCTCAAAAGAATTTTGTTTGTCAATAATTTATATTTTCCTAATGTGGCAAAAAGTTATGCAGGTTTCCTTGCTACATAGTGGAAAAAGATACATTACATAATTTTGTTGAACAGTAATAGAAAAAAGAATCATTGTGAAACACATTCTCAAGAAGCACCAAGAGGCTGTATCGATTTTACCTGATAAAATTTACTTGTGATAAAAACTCAAGAAAGTGGGTATAGAGGGAACACACCTCAACATAATAAAGACTATCTAAGACAAATCCTTAGCTAACATCATACACAATGGTACAAAGCCGAAAGCTTTTCCTTAAGATCAGGAAAAAGACAAGGATGTCTACTCTTATAAAAACAAATAAAAGATGTTCGAATTGGAAGGAAGTAGAACTGTTACAATTTGTGGATAACCTGCTACTATATACAGAAAACCCTAAAGATTCCACCAAAAAAAAACATTAGGACTAATGAAGTCAGTAAAGTTGCAGGATACAAAGTTAATATTCATAAATTTACATATAACAATAATAATCAGAAAAAGAAATTATAGAAAACAGTCCCATTTTGATACAGTTGTTTCAAAAAAATAAAACACCTAGAAGTACATTTAACTGAGGAAACACAAGTCCTGTACTAAGAAACTATAAGACACTGATGAAAAGAAATGAAGACAAAACAAATTACAGGATATTTCATGCTTGTGGATTGGAATGACTAATGTTGTTAAAATGTTCATATTACCCTGAATCTACAGATTTAATGCAATCTCTATCAAATACCAATGGCATTTTTTCACAGAATAGAACAAATAAACCCAAAATTTATATATAGCTACCAGAGACCCCAAATTGCCAAAGTAATCTTAAGAAAAAAGAACAAAGTTGATGGCACCATGATCCCTGATTCCAAACTATATGACAAAGCTATAGTAATAAAGAGACTGGTACTAGTACAAAACAGACAAATAGATCAATGAAACAGAATAGAGATCCCAGAAATGAGCTCATACTTATACAGTCAGTTAAACTACAACAAGGAAGGTAAGAATATATGATAGGAAAATGACAATCTTTTCAATAAATGGTTTTGGGGAAATTAGATAGACATGTACAAAAATGGAATGTGAATCACCTGCTTATACCATTGTTGGGAAATGCTCTGCCTGGTTTCAGGAGCTATAAACCCCCCATGGCTAAGGCTGAGTAAGAGACCTTCAGACTGCGAGCCACTAAGGAGACAAAGTGTATCTCCCTGGCAGGAGAGCTGCTTCTGCTTCATCCATCTCTGGCCCCCAATGCTTGGTTGGTTAGTCAATGATGGGTTAGACCCCTCAGAGGTGGGGGGGGGGCAACCTAAGCCAGACATGATCACTTGGGAGGCCCTCAAGGAAGGACTCAGGGGGCTGCAGCAAAGAGGGGGTGATGGACCCTTGCTCCCCGGCTATTCTGACATAGCCTGAGTCTTCATTCTGTTTGCAAAATGTCTCCTAATCTCTTGGCTGCCTTACTTCCCCTGCCTGACTTAAGCCTGAGACAATGCTGGTGGTGGTTTGTTCCTCAAAGTTTTATGGCTCTTTAGCTATCTGACCCTGACTCAAAATACGCCCTCAGAGTTCTTTGTTATCTGTTGTTTGACCCTCAGTACCTAACAATGATTGATGAGTTTTACTTGTATTCCTGTGTGTTACCAACCCAATAAATACCATTGAGGTAAGGACTCCCGGCCCTTCTCCTTTGAGAGATTAGCCACCTTTCCTCCCCAAGCAGATCATGTCTTGGTAGCATTATTTTCATCCATGATGGCCGGGGGTGGGGGGCCTCTGCAGGCGGACCCCCCCCCAAATCATATAAAAAATAAACTCAAAATGTAGTAAAGACTTAAATGTAAGACATTAACCCATAGAACTTCTATGAGAAAACATAAACTCTTTGACACTAATCCAATTTCTTTTTGGATTTGTATCCACAGCCAAATTCAACAAAAACAATGATAAATACAGCTACATAAAACTAAAAAGTTTTTACATAGCAAAGGAAACCATTGACAAAATAATAAAACAACCTACTGAATGACAGAAATTTGCAAATAACATCAATAAGATACTTATATACAAAATATATAAAGAACTCATGCACAATCAACATTAAAAAAATCCAAGAAAAACTGAGCAGAGGACCTAACTAAACACTTCTCCAAAGATGACAGATGGCCGACAGACCCATGAAACAATGTTCAACATCACTAATCATTAGGGAAATGCAAATCAAAACTTTAATGAGACATCATCGTACACCTTTCACAGCGGCTATTATCAATAAGTCAACAAATAAATGTTGGCAAGGATGTACAGAAATGGAAATCCTTGTGCACTAGTAAATTAGTGCTGGCACTATGGAAAGCACAGAGAAATGTAAATTCATGTATCATTATATATTTACCCATAAACTAACATGTCATCATGTGGGGGATTTCAAGGGCACAATTTTGAGCTTCACATTCATTATTCAAATCTTGATTAGAAGATCGATTGCAGAGTTTAATACTAACCAGATTTTATAAATTGCACAATGGTGAATACGGGATGGGGCTGGAGTAGGCTTACAGTTGTGAGAATGTGAAATAGAGTTTATTCTTACATTATTATTTTTAATAATTGTATTATTTTCTGTAAGGACAACTGTAAACCTACTTTTGCCCCACCCTGTATTATAATAGCCAACAAAGGGCCCTCAGTATCTAATAATTGAAAATACTAGGGCAAATTCTGCATCCCCAATGTATGGTTGAATTTTAGATTCACTCTTTGTGTGTGTATGTTCCAATAAAACTTTATGAATGTTGGGCTGTGAAAATATTCTGTATGATATAGTGACTGATACTTGCCATTATAGTATTTATTGAATATAGTACTTCCTATTTTTCATGGCTTAATTTTGTGAGATTTACCGAGATCTTTATCTCTAAGCATATTAGATAGGAAAACGCATTGGACTGAGGAACATGACCTTGGTTTACTCATACCCTTTAGAGAAAACATATGATCTGGGTTTTTACTCAGATACTTTTATGCTGTAAAGGGGCCTCCATGTGTTGGATTTCCCAAATGGCTCATAGTAGGTACACAACAAATGTTCATGAACTATGAAAATGTCAGAGTTTTGGTCTTAATTGTAAAACAATCTCCAATTCTACTGTTATGGTAGTAGAATGAAATGTTTCATTGTTTTAATAAATATAAAACTTATTAAAATAATGAGTTCAAGGAATGAATAAGTTAGCAAGACACTGTTTTGAAAGAGATAAATACCATCCAGATGTTGGGGTTTCATGAAAAAGAGCCATGAACATGCCTCTCAGTTGCTTTAATTATACTGACTGTCCTCATCCTAATTTCATATAGTGAGAAGAGACATGTTCACGTAAAATAAAATTTAATCAATGATAGAGGCATTCATGGTTGAGTTAGTTCCCATCTGGAAAATGTGAGGTGTATTTAAATGGTATCACCACAACACACAAGGGTGAGTGGTAGGTTGAATGAATTCAATGAACTGTGTACTCAACAATTTCCTGGGTAACAAGACCTGGGGAATCCCTTAATCACAGTCAGTACCTATCTGTCCACCTAGCCATTATCCATCCATCATCTATCTGAAACCCACCTGTTCTCTATGGCACTTGGAGGGTTACCCTGGAAACAGCAGGAAAGATGACTCAACTCCAAAAACACTAGAGGGGGTCAATCATCTTCTCTGCAACTGTTTGAGCCAAACCTTCAATTACATGTGAGATGACAGAGTACACGTCAATGCAGACAGATTTTTTCAAAGGGTAAAAAACAGTGGATAAACATTCAAAGAGAGATGAGAGTCTAGTGATTTTAAAAACTATTTTATATTACTGATTTTCATATCCCTAATCATTTGTCATAAATAAAATATCGTGTCAGTATTATGAACCTCAAATATTTCCACAAGGACTAGAAATCCTTGAAATAATTCATTTTTATACTAAAATTTTATTCACCTGACTTTTTAAACCCATTCCTCAAATTAAAACAAATACTTTTAAAATATTAAAGTATATGCAATTCTGAATATAAAGATTGATACATTTTTGAATATTCAAAAGTGATTCTATCTTTACATTGAAATATACACTTAAAGTTAGCTCTCTGCGATGCACTTTTAAAGTACCACTTGAATAAGTCCTTTAAGGTTATCATCTTTGTGGGCAATTTACTTATCTCTACTAAGTATCTTCAGTGGAACCATTCTGGGAAAAGGTCGGTTTAGTGGAAAGAACATGGAAGTCAGAAAAATAGGTTCAAAATCTATTTCCACTATGGTGAGACACTGAAAAAGACATCGAGTTTACATTATTTTTTCTGTAAATTAGAAATAATAAAGTCACCTGCTTTCTAGTTTCTATGAATGACTATTTACTTATTAATTCAGTACACTGATAATATACTGAATAAGTTGCTTATATAATTGTTTTGTTAGCAGTTTCTTTTACAGAAATTATTAGCTCCATATGTAATCTCTTTATCACTTAGCAAAATGATGTATAAACAGCAATACTGAGAAAGTTTGCAATTTCATTATCAGCAATTGGATTGTGCTTTTGCAGTTTATTGACAAGAATCTACATCCTCTTCTAATCCCTCATTAGAAAAAAATGCATATTTTATAACTACAAAACAGTATCACCCTAATGCTTCAACGTGCTAGTCTGCTTCAAGTCGTTTTTACAATACACAATGCATAGTTAGCAAAACTACACATTTTTAATGGTTTTAAGCTAGTTGATTTAGCCTTCAAATCCTTAGCCAATAACATTTCAGCACTTCTATATAATTTTTCAGAACTTCTATATAATTTTTAGGTATCTTGCCTTAAACTTTGCCAAACTTAATAGAGATGGTTGGGCAAAATTGACTATGAGAATATAGTACAGTAGTTCTCTACTAAAGTGGGAACTTTGAGCTGTAGATATACTTATCAATTGCTTTGAATATAGTGAACTCATTTTTGACATTAAACAGATATTCTCAGGGAATCACTAGAGAGGTTTGAGAACAAAGCAGGACTTCACTTTCCAGAAAAGACCAAGTAGAAGAGCTAAGCTGTTTGACCTGGGAAACTAAATCTCAAGAATCAAGGCTACAGTTGGGTGGAGGAGTAGCACAAAGAGAGCCTCTGTTTGCCCTCCAAATCTCCTGCAATACAAATAAGACACTCCGAATAAACCTAGTTAACTCAGGAGGGTCTTCTAACCGACTTTGAAATTATTAGAGATTTGTCAAGAGCTTCCAGTTGTCTTTCAAGAAGAGTTTTTTGGCTTCCCCGTCAATTCATTTAAAAACAGCAACAAGAACAGAAACTACAAACAATTACATTTTAAAAAACACAAAAATATTATGTTTTGATATTCCTGGAAATGCTACTGTCAATCTGAAGGTCAAGATCATAAATAAAAAAAAGTTTTACCATTACATTGGGTAAAAGTAACATGGCCCCCAAATACCTCAGAAACCTACATGCAGTATCCTCAGATTTATATTTCGATTTCTATGCTGAAAAAAACATTTATATGGAACTGCCTATTAACAGGTTTGTCATTATCATTATTCAACAATCACGATAGGTGATATTTGCTGATTTTTTACATTTTTTACTCAGCTCCCCACTGTTAATGGAGTGATGGCCGATGTTAACAGTAAAGAGGTTAAATACAAAAGGAGAGTATTGCACAGTCCTGGTTAGTTCAAATTCTAGTTAGAGCTCTACTTTGTTGAATAATTATGCTCAACAACTTTTTTTTCTGCTCCACACACTTCCGATCAGAATACAGACTTTCTGAGATAAAAGGATCAACCATTTCAACTGCTTTCAAGAAGGGGTCTTCACATGGCTTGGTAAAGCAATGAAATATGGCTAAGAACTCTTCCTTTGAGCAAACAGGGAGCTTTCAGGCAATTCTCCCTGCCAGTCTAGGTGGCCTCTGCTACAGGAAACTTAGCAAGATTTCATTTGAAGCCATGTATCTCCTGGAAAATGAGACGCATGCAACAACAGCAGTGGAGAAAGGGCTCTGTCCTCTTTATGTGCAGTGATGCAATGCTCTCTGAGGGCGCATGCACTCTTCCTCGATGTGTGCTAGGGCAACGAAAGGCAAACTATTGGTGTCTCCAGGAAGTCACCATAGATATTTTTTGCTTTATATTATTTTGAATTTCTGTAACAATAACGAAATGACTTCCAGAAATCATGCAAATTTAATATGGGTTATATACCATTTTTCCTTATGAATTACTATTATCTCAGCCTTCTCTTTAGAAAATTTATTCAAAAGTTGAGCACAGTTTTTGGAAGACACTAGAATAATTCTTTGAAATAAATGCATGCCTTCCACTTTGTCCATTTTTATAACTTTCATACAAGTGTATGTTATCTGTAAAATAATAAATTTAAAGTTGAATATCATTTTTCATATTTCTGGATACTATGTCACATTGGTTAAATTAAATTGAACTAAATAAATCAATCAGAGGAATTTCAAACAGAATATGCTGCTTTAATTTCTATTATAATAATATGCAGTCAATTTTTTTAAATCAACTCTTCATCATTTATTTATTATGTATCTACACAGGACAGGTCAGAATGCCATGTACCTAGAGAATATGAAAACTTCGATCATATCCTAATGGAGCTTACATTATTGTAGAGAAGACCAAGTTCTGTCATTTATTTTTCCTTCAATTTCCCAAAAGGAATAATTCTTCTTTAGGTGGGCAAAAAGAATTAGAAAATGAAATGAGTAGTAGAAAGTATGTAAAATGATTGGCCAATAGAAGAGCCTACGGTGCATGTCAGTCCCTGAAACAGGAATACTTTATTTAATTAACCACAGTGTCCAGGCATTCTGAAAACAAAGCCAGCAACCTCTGTCTGTCCTTGAATGTCTAAGATTTCTCCCTGTCCTAGCAGAAAATTCAGTCACCTTATCCCCTTACTCCCCACCCAATGGGACAATATATTCTATTTATTTAATAAACCATATAAGAAAGTTCTGACAATATTTGTCAAGCATTTCCAGGCCTGAAATGGAGAAAGGAAATATGATTCAGGCATAATCTCTTTATTTTGAAAATGATTCAATTAACCAAATTACATAAAAGATATATTCCTGAACTCTGACTAGCAGAATAGAAATAGCTACAATATAAAACAAAGTGATAACTGCCTTAGAAAATATATACTTGAGTGCTTTGTAAAGTTCAAGAGGCAGGAGGAATAACTTCTCACTGCAGGTTAAAAGGAAGTCTGATGACATTTAATTAGATCTTTAAAAACGCTAAAATTTGGGCACATGGAGAGAGGAAGTGGGAATTCAAGGACAATGCAACAAAATGAGCAAAAGAATAGCATTCAGAAAGCAAAAAGATTTGCATAGCATGCCGTAGTTAGGTAGCATGAATTTGAAAGAACAGTGGAGTGCAAGGTTATTGGGTTAGTAGGTAAATCATTAAACGCTACACATCTATATGAAAGAGATTTTTTTTTTTTTAATTCTCACTACTTGCTCTTCCTAAATGGAAGGAGAGGGCTGTTGAGATCAGGTGTGTCTCTAGACACTTTGGACCTTTTCTTTTCTTAATCAAATATATCTTTGACATGACATTAACAGACATTTGTGCAGCTTAATGCTTTATCTCATACAGAGTTCAGAATCTCACTGATAACGTGAAGAAGCCTGTTGAACTACAGTTCCCCCACGTCATTCCTTTTTAAAAATGGGCTTTGCAGTAAGAGGCAATCATAAAGAAACATGGCAAGCTCTGGCATATCCCTAAGGCCAGGACTGACTGCAAGTTAGAATTTTTTTCTTCCTAAATGCGACCGATACCTGACCACAAACTGAATTATGGAAGCCTAGAGTCCATCGGCCACAAATAATTCTGTGCCGTCTACAACAGGCAATTGCTGTGCAGAACGCCCCGAGGAAAACAGAGAGGCACACGATGGGATCATTGCACCGAAGTAACTTTGTTTCCTCGTTGACAGAGGAGACACAGGCACACACAGTCAAATAATGGTGCCAGATAAAACATGATTGGACAAATATATGTTAGATCTGGGTAAGTCTGAAGGGCAGTAGGTTCTATCCTGGGGCACCTGCATGTCCGAGGTCTCTTTGAGGAATACTTGGCTTCTGATGCAAGTATGCTCGTTACTGCAAATTGCCCAATGGAAAACGCACCTGTTTCTTTCCTTCTTCCTAGAATCCTATAAACGTAGTGTGGC
This sequence comes from Carollia perspicillata, assembly GCA_004027735.1. Lineage (NCBI taxonomy): Eukaryota > Metazoa > Chordata > Mammalia > Chiroptera > Phyllostomidae > Carollia > Carollia perspicillata. Next base: position 12,699 of record PVKM010024703.1, read on the forward strand.
AATGCTGTTTGTCCTCAGGGGAAAAACGATGCCCTGCTTCCTGTTCCCATTCTGTATGTGTATGATGGTGGGTGGGGCAGCTGGGGGTGTTCTAGGAGAGGGAGAAGCGGCTGAGGTTTGACTTGAGAAGATGCCTTGAATGAGTATATTGTCTAAAATGATGTGCAAGGACCCTTCCAGATCTGACTTCTATGATGGGACTAACAGGGAATAATGGGTACAGTCATAATACAGAATGTCCACTTGAACCTAACAAGGGTTTGTATTAAGACACTTAACACAGTTTTCATTTCAATTATTTTTAAAGGGTCTAAATTTTATCTCACTATGCTGTGCGATTTTTAGAGTACGCACTGCAATTTATTCATCTCCCTACTCCAGCCTTCAGTGTGACACTTGGCATAGTATACACATAACATGTACTTATATATATAAAACATATGCATCACACGTATAAATATATATTTACACATGTAATGTGTGCACATATTATAATCAATAAATGATTGTAAAAGAAATAAATAGAAATGTGGAACCAAATAACAGAGAATATTGAATGTGAATGGACACGGTGTAAACCTCTGTAGAGAGGTTTGGGCTGACAAGAACTGTCCTATGTGGAGATAAATCTAGAAGTGTCATCAAACACATTTTGGACAAGGAGTTACAGAGGCCAGAAGTGAGTCTGGGGCTACTGGAAGAGCGTGGGAGGGGGAGAAAAAGGCCTGGGTCAGGCTGGAGATGGAAAAGGTGGGCTATTTTAGCAGTAGAGTCCAATGGATTTAGTCATTATGTGGTCAAGGAGCAAAAGATGACTTCGAACATTTTAACTTGTGGACCTGCAACTACATCATTAACAGAAACGGGAAGACTTTTATCAGATGAAGTGATAATTCGAGTTTTAGACAGAAGTTCGAGGGATGCTTCATCTATTTATGTGGGAACGTGTACCAGTATAGTTGAAAATTCCAGAGAAATGATATTAGAGTAAAGAATACAGCTATGGTAAAGGGTACGACCTTAAACATCTGGGTAAACAAGAGGAAGAATTTGAGAGAAAAAGGCGAAATAACAAATATTCAAAGGGACACTGTGTTGTTGTTATTTAAAACAAATTGAGTGGAATTATTTCAGAGAATGAGTTGTTCAGAGAACTTGTTATAAATTTTGTGTCAGGTGAAAATCATAGAATTTTTAGAATTCTGAACGGAAACTTGACAATACAACATATGATGGTGATCAAAATTCATTCCAGGACACAGCCTACATTTTGGGACCTTCCTCCCCCTGCCTTTAGCTTTCTGTTCCATTCTGAAAAAAGTAGGTGAGATGGTAACTGAATGAAAATAAAATTATGCATCGTGTATTTATAAGATATCTATTATTGTAATTAATACAAACTGCAGAATGATAGATAACAGGATAACATTCAATCATCTGTGAGACATATATATACACACACACACACTCCATAGGAGTAAAATTTTCTGCGGTCTTCATTACAACAACAAGGACATAAAACAAGTTCCAGTTTTAGTCACAATGTGTAAAGAAGCTGTAAGCTGTCATTCCTGTCTTTACAAGAAAAATCTGATCACAGGGAAAATCGATAACTTTTCTTGGCTCCATGAAAGAACTGAGTTTGCAGGGAAATCACCCACGTGAAATTTGGAGTGATAGACTGAGAGCTGCGTATCTGGAGCAGAAGCTGGAACATAAAATGACAGAAACACATATCAGGTGATTTTAACAAATTGCTGGAGGTGAGTGTAGACCAGCATGACAGTGAGAAACTGCTGGAAGACTCAATCTTAGGGAAACCCCATTATTTTGTGGGTTTCACTTCCAGGAATACCACAGGATTTTCACTGAATATCCAAGGAAGATCCACTCTTAGCACTAACAGAAGGGGAAGAAAAGTTAGTATGAAATAAGCTGAGAACATTGTTTATAGCCAAGGCCTAGTCTCCAGGGAAAAGCCTTTACTACAGCCTTATCTCAGCTGAGAGAAAAGACATTGCTCCCATCAGACTATTCTAGCCTTTCTGTTTAATCAAAGGGAAAGATGGGAGCCACATGAAGTTCACATGGAGATCACAGTTCAGAGGCCCAGACCCACTAAACGTCTGAGACTTAATCATAAGAACATGGAATGCTTAGTCTCCCTCAAATCTTACCACCACTCAGTAGGACTGCAGTGTGACAACAGTGGACTTCAGCTGAAAGGGTTTCAAGACACAGACTCATTCTCTCTGAGAAAAGCCCAAAATCAAGAGGGGAGACCAGAGCAATAACCCTAAATCAATTTGAACCCCCTGGAACCTGTAACTATAGCAAACACTCAACCCAGCTCCTTGACAGATGAACAGATCCTCAGACTAAAATCTTAAGTTACTTTAGCTCCTATTACTCATTACAACAGGTTTGGTTTCCAATGACAAAAAATTACAAGGCAAGTCAAAGGAAAGATAAAACACAGTCAAAACGAGATTCAGATATAACATAATGTTGGAATAGCAGGTGGGAATTTAAAATAATGGTGGGTGACAAGCTAAGGGCTCTAGTGACAGATGTAGACAACATGCAAGGACAGATAAGTGGCATAAGCAAAGAGACAGGGCTCCAAGAAAATAAAAAGGCAAGGCTAGAAATCAAAAGCATTGTAACAGAAATGAAGAATACCTGTCAAGGCTTTACCAGCTGAAGAAAGAATCAGTGAGCCAAAAGAAACTGCTCAAGCCAAAATGCAAACAGATACATTAAAAAAAAAGCAACATGTAAGAACTGTGGACTGTGGTGTAACATGTATAATTGGGTTACAGGAGGAAGACGTATAAAAGAACAAAGCAAAATAACTATTTGAGTGAAGAATGCTGAGTGTCTTTTAAAATTAATGCTAGATATCATCAGCAAGTTCAGAGAACACTGAATAGGATAAACATCAAAAACAAGCAAACTAAACTAAAAATTATTATCCCTAGACATACCATATTCAAATTGCAAAAAAAAAAAAAAAAATCAAAGACAAAGGAAAATTCCTGCAAGGAACTGATGCAGAAGGGACACCTTACGTCTTGAAGAACATGAGTGAAAAATTAGAGTGGATTTCTCATCAAAAACCATGTAAGAAGAAAGTAGAGGAAATATATAAAGTGTTAGAAGAAAAAAATACCAACTTAGATTTCTATGTTCAGCAAAAATTGCCTTCAAAAGTGAAGCAAAATAAATACTAAGTCAAACAAAATGCCAGAAAAAAATTTCAGGACATAAAATATTATATAAATCAGAAGTTTTGATCTATATATGAAAAAGAAGTGTTGAAGAAGAAATAAAGGTGAGTAAAAAAATGTTTTATGCATATTTTTATCATCTAAAAGATAACCATTTAAAATAATGGAGAGAACATATTGGGTGATGTCATCTTATAATGCAGTAAACAGATGGATGATGGATCACAGAACTGGACACTTGAAACCTTTCTCATTTTATTAGCCAATGTCATCCCAATAAATTAAAAAAACAACCAAAAATGTCATCTTGAAATAAGAAAAAAACAGCCTTACAGCATAAAAATAAAGACCCAGTAGAAGTCTCAATGGGCTATGAGGCAAAGCTAACAATACAATGAAAAGTTGAAAATTGTTTTCTGAAATTTAAAAAAAGTAATCACCACTTAGAAATCAAATTTGTAAAAGCCTAACAACTGCTGACCTGAAACATGTCTTCCTCCCACCCCAACTCTTGGTCCTTAGTCCTCAGAAACAGCACACGCCATGTACTGGGCTGGCCAGAAAGTTCATTTGGTTTTCCCATCAGATGGCTCTAGGAGTGCTTAGTTGTCTTTAACTACATTTGAAACAATTTTGTTAGTTGTATTGTGACAGCTGTCATATCAGCATGCATTTAGCAATGCAATGCATTATTACCATTTTGATATTGAAGATGGAAGGAAATATACAACATTTTCAGCATATTATGTTTTACTATTTCAAGAAAGGTGAAATGCAAAAAAAAAAAAAAAAAAGATTTGGGCCATGTTTGGAGAAGGTGCTGTGACTGATCGAACGTGTCAAAAGTAGTCTGTGAAGTTTCATGCTGGAGATTTTGCACTGGACAATGATGCTCCACGGTCAGGTGGACAGTTGAAGTTGATAGTGATCAAATGGGACATCAAATGCGAACAATCAATGTCCTAACAGGGGTGTCAAACTCATGTTCCCCAGGGACCACATCAGCCTCGCGGTGGCCTTCAAGGGGCCGAATGTAATTTTAGGACTGTATAAATGTGACTACTCCTTAACTGGGGGCAAGGAGCTGGGTGCTGCTGCCAGGTAGAAACAAGGTGCCAGGCTGGATAGAACAAGGTGGAGGGTGGGATTCAGCCCGAGGGCCTTATGTTTGACACCTGTGCTCTACCACGAGGGACAGAGCCAACACACTCAAACTGTCCAAATCAATTACATTATCCGTGGACATGAAAAATGTAGCTTTTATTTTACAGAAAAAAAAAAAAAAAACTAAATGGAGTTTCTGGCCAAAACAATAGCTCCTTTCTCACAAGAAAAAAATTTTGCATGGGTAACAGCATTTGTATTTTATTAAAATATACATTTTTTTCCTTTCAGAAATACTGTCACAGTATGAATGGTTCTCCTCTTTAGTTCTATTAGACTAACTCTTCCTGAGTTTTGCGTTAGTGTTTAACATTGATTTTATGTAATTATATATATCCTTAGTTGTTGGGTGTCTCCATACTCATGTAATTCTTTCCACTTATGAAATTAGGGTAGGTGAGATAAGACCGTTCATAGCCTCTTTGCTTCCAATATCCATCATCGTGCAGCTTAGCTGTAAGGAATCTAGTCTGATCTATATCTCGCTAGATGTGACCTTCCAGAAAGTTATGATCAACATGTGTTAAATTCTACATGAGTGCCTAATGAGTTTGGTGGGGGTCTCTTAAATCGGATAGCCAGAAGAAAACTGGCCAGTTTTAGTAGAGAAAGTCTTTATTCATGAAGACTTTCAAAGAGGTCATGAATAAATACACTATCAGATATTAAGGTAAAAATTGGAATATATATTATTCATGTAAAGAGTAGTAATCCAGAAGATGAATATCATATTTCTAGCAAATGAATGGATCTATAGTATCGCAATATGAAACAGAGCCTTTGAAACAGTCTGTTATACTTGGGAAGGATCATAATAGTGAATACAATATCTGAAATAAAAATACAAGATCTTTAATAATGTATATGAAATCTTATTCTGCATCTAGGATTTCGAGCAAATTAAATACACAAAATTCGGTTTTGATCAAACAAAAATGTAAATCATATGGTATTTTAAACAAATTATGGTGAGAAATTTATTGTTGTAGGTTTTTATTCATAATAGTTAGACTGTATCTTAATGGATAGCTATATCTTATTACAATAAAAATTAAAAACTGGTAGAAATGCGATGCAGCCTTTGTACCTGAAAAATTAGTAATTACAGTTGCAAAAGTATCCACTAAAATATAGTTGAAGAATGAAAAACATTAATGTAAAATGTAATTTGTTATGTTTTTAATAAATACATCAAGACATCAATTAATGAGATATTTCTAAAAAAGATTTGTGAAGCCTCTGAAGCAACATAAGGAGGCTGCTAATCTTATATAAAGTAAATTAAAAAAGCCAGAAAAATATACTGAGTAAAATAAGTGAGCTTTAATTTCTGGTACACCTTCATAATTATATTTTTACATTGGAAGCAAACCTATCATAATTTAAATATAATTCTAACTCTCAGACTTATGAATAACATTAATATATTAAAACTATGACTACTTGAGTGAATGCCCTACATAATTTTTAAGATTTTATTAAAATTAGATATCATTGACAAACTAAATTTAAAAGGAAAACTTTCTTGGTAAAACATATACAGTTGATAAAACACATGTGCAGTCTCTGAAAAATTGCTTTTTTCCTCTTGCTGGCTGTGCACACACACATAGATAAAAGTATGCATAAAAGTCAGACAGGGCAACAGAAACATGCTGATGAACACAAAGAATCAGAGCCAGCAGGAAATCTGAGCAAACGTCCTGAGTAGGACCATAAACACCCACGTCTGCAGGAACCCAGGGTAGGCCGATAAAGAGCAGGTGTGACTCTCAGGACCACAGCCCTGTAAAAGGCAGGTGGCAGGCAGTTCCTGCTGATTATGTCATACAGAAGCATGTGACACAGACGTCTTTACCACCCTCATGCTGGCTCATTGTGTATCTCCATAGAATCAGCTTATGTTTTTTCAAGGAAAATACTGAGCAGATCAGTACTCTGTAGACTAAATAACACATGACTGCACACTATATTTTTTCAGAGGCTGATGGTTTCCCACCTCTCATCCAGAAGACACTGTAGCCCATAGAACTGATTTTCCTGACATTAATCTTTCAGGATTAACAATAGTTGCTTTAGTTTCATTAGCTATTTTAAGGTGTAATATACAATACTTTTTTCAGTTTATACCAATTTTATTTTGTCTTCAGAATAAACTATCACACTTGACTATTTCTCAACATTAGGTTTACATTGTAAATTATTTTCTGAACTGTCTTTCATTACCACCTACATCATTTAAGTGAATCCCCTGAATGAAGACAAAAATTCTAATCAAGTTACAAAATGGGGATGAGATTACTTGCCGTCTATCTTTAATAACATTACCATAATGTCAGTGTTAACTAAAGTAGTGATATAAGAAGTAAATTTTCTCAATTACAGCATTTTACTCATTTAGCAATTAACATGTTGTATTCAGACTTTTTAAATATACTTTCTTAAATGCGTTACCTTCACAAACCCAATAAAAAGGCATATTACGTTACACTTTTGGAAAACTTAGCCCTGACACTATAACATCAACCATAGGACTACAATAATGTCATGCATCATGACGGCCTTAGAGACTGATGGTGCTCTTTGTCTTTATGCTCTAAGGTGTGGAGTGAACCTGCTCTTTGAGAACACGTGTGTGCTAGCAATTAGGGTTTTCTGTCCCCCACTAGTAGTTAGCAGTGTGCTCAGTCTGCGCGGGACTCTCCTCCCCAGCGGCTCCCTTTTGCTTTGTGGTACGAATGTTCTGGAACTACAGGTAGTTAGTTCATTAGAAAAAGCAGCTAACTTCACGTAAGTAGATTCTACAAGCGAGAACAGTTCTAATTGGGGCCGTTGTTTCCATAATGGATGGTGCGGCTTTGAAGAGAATCACCCAACTTCTTCTGTGTGAAAAGCGTGGTTAACAGCTCTCTCTCCAGTATGCTAATTGAGACACATGGAAGACTATGACGTAGTGCAAGAACATGCTTTTTAAAAAGAGAGAGTTTTAGGATCTAATCCTTACTATGGGTGTGACATTAGGTAAATCACATGATCTCTCTGATTTTCCATCTCAGTCGCAAATAAAGACAGTGTTCGTGTTTTATAAAGCTAAAACTCCTGTGCAGTACAAACGTAATCATGTATTCAAAGCACCCAGCACTGTCCTGGTACTTAGTTGTTACTGAGTAAATATTGGTTGTATTTGCCAATATTTACTGACTCTGTATATTATGAACTCAGCCAGAAAAAGAAAAACAGTGCCTGATTGCTTTCTACCATTCACAGCTGGAACGTT